>BQNB010064338.1:2874-27874 GCA_026074375.1 Tanacetum coccineum
CTCTGCAATAAAGAAACTAATCATTGTTCCATCATCATATCAACCCAAAAAGACCCACAAACCTAGGAAAGCCATAAGGACCATTGAGATATCTCAGACTAGTAGACCTATTAACCTTGTTGTAGATGAGACTGTATATAAGGAGTGGGAAGACAGAATGGAAAGGGCTGCCACTACTACTTTTAGCTTAGAAGTAGAGCAGGATAGTGGTAACATCAATAGGACCTAATCCATGGCAACACTTAATACTGCTAGGCAGAAATTACTGCCAGGCAAAAGTTAGTACTGTTGGGATGACATGAGAGCCAAAGTTACAACTGTTGAGCAAATTCTTATCCCTTGAAGCATTGTTTGAGGGGAGGCTACTTATGTAAATATTCAAGCATGAATGGAAGGATATGTTATATCAAAAGTGTGTTAAAAAGAATCAAAAACATCTAGGCATGTCAAAAGAGGTCGGGACACCAAGATACGTCAATCTAGTTGTCCCCCTGTAAAGGTTGGTGATGAGGTTGTCCATAAGGAGTTGGGTGACAGAATGGAAAGGGTTGCCACTATTGCTTCTAGCTTAGAAGCAGAGCAGGACAATGGTAACATCAAATAAGACCCAATCCATGGCAATAATTAATGGATGAGGTCCTTAGGGAATTGGTTTAGGTAGTGGTCTCAGGTGCCAAGATACCATATTGGGGGGTGTAGATGCTCAAACTAGGTTTGAGACTACATCTAAATAGTCCAATAACCCACCACTCTCAAGAGTTCACACAGTTAGAAGTGGATAGGACAGCATGAAATTAATGGAACTGATGGAACATTATATAAAAACAGAAAGAGTAAATTGGTGAGAAAAAGAAATGAGAGATATAGTGAGATGAAAAACAGAAAGAGAGTCGTGTGATATAAAAACAGAAAGAGTGAATTGGTGAGAAAAAGAAATGAGAGATATAGTGCGCTGAAAAATAGAAAAAGAGCTTATGAGAATTTAAATTTATGATGGAAATGCTTGTTGGAATAGAATTGGAGTTGATACTGCCAGGCATAAACTTAATATTGCCGGTATTAAGTTAGTACTACCAGGCATATATTAATACTCTTGGGTAAAGTTAATACGGCTGGGCCTAAAGTCAGTATTGTCAGGCTAAACTTAGTACTGTTGGTTGACCGTTAGTACTATTTGAGGCATAATAGAATTTCATTACTTAAAGATAGCCATTGAGATATTTCTGCCAACTACTTTGCTTATAGGTTTCCTTGATTTGGATACATCTTGAACTTTCTTTATATATCAAGATTTCTTCAAAATAAATACTCAATTTTATTCAGTCGGTCCAATCAAAAACCTTAAGTACTCTCTATTATCTCAATTACCTTTACCAAAGATACAACTTCATCCATGATATAACCAGAAACCCTAATCCAACTTTTCTAAATCGAATGGCGGTATCTTGGACTTCTGTTGACAAACTCAATGGTCGCCTTCTTGATGAAACCGGAGGGAAGTGTAAGGGATTTCATACTGATAGTGAATTTTCTCAAAAAAATTTTTTTTGTTACTCATATTTAAATAGGCTCTTACGGAAAATCCACCATCTATGTTTCACTCATCCATCAGTTTTGGCAAACTGCTTTTGCAAGCACATCTGAGAATGGAGAGATAGAAATAACTGATACCATTAATGGGAGAGTTAAGACTGTTACTGAAGCATCTATAAGGAGGCATCTCAAGCTAGAAGATTCTAATGGTATTAGTACTTTACCTAATACTAAAATTTTTGAGCAACTTGCTCTTATGAGGTATGTGTCCAATTCTGACAGATTAACTTTTTAAAAGGGACACTTTTCCCCTAAATGGAGGTTTTTGATTCATACCATCCTTCATTCTTTGAGTGCTATGAAATGTCTTGGTGATTCATTTTAGTTAGCATACATAGCCACTGCTATCATTTGCTTGGCCACAAACAGAACCTTTAATTTTTCAAAATTGATTTTTGATTGCATGTTGAAAAACTTGGATAATCAGTCTAAATTTTTAATGTATCCAAGATTTATACAAATCTTTCTTGAACATGCATAAAAGACGAGCTTCATACCTCACGAGATAATCTTATATTGCTCCTACTCTTACTTAAAAACTTTTTGGCAATATGAAAAGGATTTCTAAGGGTTATAATAGGGTGGACATTACATTGTTTCCAACAATGCTTGTTCAGGGCCCAATTTTTTAGGGTGAAGGATCAACAGTCCCAGTTGAGTCCCATCACACACCCACCAGTGCTCCATCCACCTCACAACCACCAACTTCACCACCATCTATGCAAACAACCCATGTTGCAGAAGAGGCTGCTACCATGCCCCATGATTCACCTCTCCTAAGAGTTCACTCACTTGGAAGTGATGAGGGCAGTATGACACTTCATGAATTGACGGTTCTTTGTACCACATTGTCTAAGAAAGTGGAGAGTTTGGAATCTGACTTGAAGCAGACCAAACTGACATATGATGCTGTGAAGAAGTTGGAGAACATAATTAAGTCAAGCAAAGCTAGAAGAAGGGTCAGACTTATTGTTTCAGAAGATGAAGATGACTTGGAGGATCCTTCCAAACAGGGGAGGAAGATTGCTCAGCTTGATGAAGATGAGGGAATTACTCTGGTACAGATGGGTGCACAGACTCAGGGGAGGCATGAGCATGATTTGGAACCTGATTTTGAGTTTACTGCTCCTGAAGAAGTTTATACTGCTGAGCCTGATATTAGTACTGCTAATGTACCAGTTAGTACTGCTGGTGCAGAAGTTAGTACTGCCAGCCCTGAAGTTAAAACTGCTGCTGAAAGTTTAGTGTACATCAGAAGAAGTGCAGCAAAGAGAAAAGATAAAGGCAAAGCTATTATGAAAGAAGCTGAACCTGTTCAGAAGAAAACAAAGTTGCAACTAGAGCAAGAAAGACTTGGGTATGAAGAAGCTCTGAGATTGCAAGAACAACTTGATGAAGAAGAAAGGCAAAGGATAGCCAGAGTTCATGAAGAAGCTAACACTTTCAATGCTGAAGAATGGGATAACATACAAGCTCAAATTGAAGCTGGTGAAGAATTAGCACAGAAGTTACAAGCAGAAGAAAGAGGAAAATTCTTTGAAGTTAAGAAAGCAAGACTTCTTATAGAAATGATAAATGAAAGAAAGAGATTGTTTGCCCAACAAAGAGCTGAACAAAGAAGGAACAAGCCCATGACTCAAGCTCAACAAAGAACTTACATGTGTAATTATATCAAGAATATGGGAAGTCACACTTTACAACAATTGAAGAAACTTTCCTTTGATGAGATCAAGGAGTTATTTGAGACTACAATGAATAGGGTAAAAGATTTTGTTCCTATGGAGAGTGACAGATTAGTTCCTAGGATATCTACTAGAAGTTCTAAGAGAACTGCAGAAACAGAACTTGGCCATGAAGGGTCTAAGAGGCAAAAGACTAATGAAGAACAATCAGTTGAAGAGGAAAACAAATTATCAGAATAAGAGCTACAAAAATTAATGATGATAGTTCCAATGGAAGAAGTCTATGTTGTAGCCCTACATGTCAAATATCCAATCATAGACTGGGAGGTTTACTCTGAAGACACTAGAAAGTATTGGAAAATTATCAGAGTTGGAAACCATACAGAAGCTTATCAGACTTTTGATGATATGTTAAAGAAATTTGATAGAGATGACCTGGATAAGCTATAGAGTTTGGTTAAAGAAAGATTCAGTTCAACAGATCCTACTGATGATAAAGAAAGAACATTATGGGTTGAATTGAAGATGTTGTTTGTACCTGATACTATTGACATTCTGTAGAAGCTTCAGAGATATATGCATGATCCATTGACATGGAGGTTATATGATACATGTGGTGTTCACCATGTATCTACGCATAGAGGACATGATATCTTCATGTTGCTTGAGAAAGATTATCCACTGACAAGAGGGCTTTTGACTTTGATGTTGTGTAACATGCTGCAAGTGGATCAATATTCAAAGATGGCAGATGAGCTTTTAAGGAAAATCTTCATACTAACACATACACCAAGACAGTAAAGTGTTTGGAAGCATCCTCTCAACATAGAAGGTTTAATTCAGAAACTTGATGATTTAAAGGTAAATCACAAGTTTAGGGGAGGATTGTTGGGAATTAAGGGCTTCTACAAGTTTCTACTGCTGGTTCAACTTAGTACTGCCAAGAGAAGACTTAGTACTGCCAAGCTAAGTTAGTACTGCTAGTGTTATAGTTAGTACTACCAGTACAAAATGTTAGTACTGCCAGTTTATTAGTACTGTTAGTTATATAGTTAGTACTGCTAAAGTGGTATGCATGAGATATATTAGGAATATATATGCATTGACCACTTGACGCGTTTTGTAATCCCATTAGGGTTTCCTTGGTGTATAAAAGGAACCCTACGGCATAGATCTAGAAATTTAAGTTTTATATAGTTTTCATAGCAAATATAGTTAGTATTCATAGTTCCAAGGTTATTCTAAACTTTGATTATGTTTAATATATTGAAAGTTTAGCAAGATCTTGTTTTACTATTTTATTGTTCTTCTTAGTATTACAAGCTGGATTCAGCATAGTTTCTCGTATTCACAATCTTAGTTTCTACTATAGTTGTTTTGGATCTATCCAACATAACTAAGCTTTAATAAGCTAAGTAAGATCTGTTCAAAAAGGATCAACAAAAATCTTATTTTTTACGAAACCTTTCAAGGTTACAAAACCTCTTGATCTCAGTTCACAAATGATTTTTCCAGTGATCAATCCATTCTAATCATGTCCTAAGATATTTTATAGCGTTTTGCCTCAATTAATTTTCTCAGTTCACACACTTTTAATATTTACAAAACCCTAGATCTATACGAAACCTATTTAGCAATTAATTAAAGCTTTTAAACAAAAATGAATCGAAAAAGATCATGTTTCTTATGTTTGATAATCACTAGGAACTGACAAAACGATTTAGATCGTTGTTTTCTTTGTTAAGAAAGCTCAAAAATCATAGAATTTATGAAAGCTCTTTTGATAGTTATGAAAGTGATAGACTTTCGTAAAGATCCCTGTGGATTTTATACTTCCGAAAACTATTTTGGATTTTTGTCATTTTTAGTCCATGTACTTTCTTTCGTACACGATATTAGCCCATACGAAACTATTTTTGCATTTTAGCACTTTTAGTCATTTTACTTACTTTCGTAAGCATTCATAGCCCGTACAAAACTTATTTTTATTTTAACACCTTTAGTCCTTCATAACTCCCCCTTGGAGTTAGACATATTTTTCACAAAAACCTTTTAAATTTTCCAGTTAAGATCGTGTTACTTACCACAAAAATTTCATAACTCCCTATTGAACAAATGTCAATTTGAAATTTTCCTTTCTGATTAAAACTTTTGTTCAAAAGAAGTTATTTTTGCTATTGAGAACACATTATTATTTTTTGATGATGAAGTGACAGAAAAAAAAAATTATAACTCCCCCTCAATAAGATATCTAATTAAAGAACTTATCGAAAGATAGTTAATTTTGCAGTTTTAAACATTCTTGAGAAGATTTTGAAAAATCAAGAATTTCATAACTCCCCCTCGAATAAATATCTGATTAAAGAGCTTATTCAAGAGATTGTTACTTCTTGCTATTTTTTACACTTGCAATTTCAAAATTTGTTGTTTTTTAAAGATGTTTTAGAAGAAATTATCTTTTTGTGAATGGATTATGATTAAAAAACACATAAGTTAGCAGTGAAATATCAATTTCAGAATGATTTACTCCCCCCTCAGTTCATGATATATTCTTGCTTTTAAAGAATCACTTTTTGTGAAAACCAATATCATAAACTGATTGAAACGGAGAAATATGTGTTTGTATCATTTAAAATTATATTTTTGTATTTTTTTAGTTTTTTTTCAGTTTTGAAAAAGTGAAAGAAAGAAAAGAAAATAAATTTTTTTTCTGTTTTTGAAAATTTTCAATTTTGTATTTTGTTTTTGAAATGTATTTACAAAATGTGTTGATGTATGATCTTTCATTCAAGAAAATAAATATGCCTAAGTGTAAGGAGGGCCTCTTTCTTTTCACCCTTTATCTTAACTTTTCTTTTTAATTCTTTAACCCCTTCAATGCTTACCAAGACTTTATCACTTACACCTTGTTGGGTTTGTTCCAGTGTCAGCTCTGTCTTAGTTCGTATTTTCCCTTTTTCTCACTTTACTCCCTTTTTTCATCATACCTAAGGACTTCTATTCTAACTAATAGAATTTCTTGTGGTAGATACCATCGGTTTTGGCTGGATCATAGGAAAGAATATCTAATCTTAACCACCTTATAACTCTAATTAATTACAAACATGGTCGGTCTTTTGGTATTGTTCTCAGCCTTAACATCATTTGTAATGCTCCCCCTCAACATGTGCATCGATATTTGAAAATGTTTAGCACATGAAGGGAGAAGCTTGCACTTGAGACCTTAAAATCACATCTTTAGCCATATATTTTAATAATATTTCTTCCCTTATCAAAAATGTCAAATCTCTTGATATTTTGGATATCAATTGATTCAAATATAAATGCTTTTAGGGAAAAAAATATTCCAATTATTAACAAGCCATATTAGGAACATTATAATGCTCCTCCTCAATTTATGAGGGAATTATATATATATATATATATATATATATATATATATATAATAATAATATATATATTTTATATATATATATATTATATATATATAGTATTGAGTACGTTATTTGAATTTTTGTTAAATTTATTAAAAAATTCTAGAAAATTCTTTATATTGCATTACTTTTTAAGTTCCTATACTTACATCATTCAATTATTCACAAGATATGATTTTGAGATTGGACCTGACGATTAAATGGTATGCGTCATTAGTTTGTAGTCCATCTCGAGTTCTCGAGCACTAACTAATCTTTCAAGATTTCGAATGATCCTTCTTTTACACATCTGCTTATCAATCAGCTCAACCATAAGTTTTGACCTTTTTCTATCAATAGTCGTGCACTTTCTCATTGGCATCTCCTTATTATATTCTAAACAAAAATCGCGTATTCTATGATGAAGCTCATCTCGAACTTTCTTGAGTGTCCTATCCGAGAACTTGTACAACTCATCAGCCCGCATCACTCTTTTTTGTTTGGTCAGATCTTCATAGATTACCCTGGTGGTTTATGAGAAGGAGTGTAGAGTTCTTTGAATTCTATATCTGGAAAGGTCTGTTGAGGTGGAGTGATGTTGAGTTTCCTTAGCTAACTCTCTACACCAAGCTGTAAATTCTCGACACGGTTCCGAATGACGAGACTTCTTGTGAACATATAAAGAGCCACAATAAAGTCAACAATATTGCTGTCGGTGAGGTGGAATAGCTTGTGTTGAATAGTAAGAAGTAGCATGTCTTCAATGTCATTCAGGTGTAGATCCATGATGTCACCTTCTTTAAACTTGTAGAACTGACAGTCAGCTCTTTTCGCCACAATCTCTTCCAGATGACCATATCTGTGTAGTTTCTTGACACTAACACTCTTCACCCCCAGAATTTTATTAGTAGAGTACACGTTATGCTTGGAGAACTTGTTTAGTTGATATCTCTGCCATAGGTTACGCCTTTTACCCTAATGTTTGATTCCTTTCAACGCATCTTTGTCGCACCCTACTTTGGTAGGACTCCAAAGCGTAAGAACCATGTATTCAATCCCTTCAATCTCATACTTAGATACTTTGGTCTTCGTGATCGATGTAGTATACGTTCTTTTCGGATCAAAAGATTTCAGATATTCCAAGTCATTCTTGAAGAAGTAATCAGTAGCAATAGTTAGATGGCCTGGGTGTCCTTGCAGGGGAAGAGGTTTGGACAGGTCAAATGGGTAACGATCTCATTCAGGATTATTCTAATCAAGCTTGTTTGTTAATGCATTGAAACACTCTTGGAAGTGGTACTCTAGTTCTATGCTGCTAGAACACGCGCCTTTTAACAGATTTTAGGCAGGTCATAACAAGATATCTTGAGTAAGATTATCAATTTTGAGTCGATTCAACACATACTTGGAGAAGTCAATCAGGGTGGCCATGAGGTCATTAAATGTGAGAGGATTCCTTGTAGCAGAGACCATTTGATTGAACCAAGGCTGTTTGGGTTGATCAAGTACAACTTGACGCTTGTTCTATTTTAGATCAGGAGTAGGAGGCCTTGGAGGTTGCATGAACCATTCTAGATTCAGAGTCTTTGCTATGTATGTTGTGGTTGATCATCATCACGAACCACATCTTTACCCGCATCATCCATTACCACCTCAGCAGTAGGTTCTTCAACTAGTTTCTTTGAAGAAGCAGACTTACCAGTTTTAGAGCCTTTAGATAGAGCTTTACCTTTAGGGATTTCCTTGGTGGTGGATGGCTTCTTGAAAGACTCTAACTCCTTGGTTCTTCTCCTCTTTGTCTTCTTACCCTGGTTTGGTCCAGCTAGAGGGTCTTCATCATCATCATGCTTTCTCTTATGGTCTTTGACTGTGTCAGCAACTCCCTTATCCATAGCATTTTTATCCTCTATCAAAGCTTCCATGAGAGCATGATACAATCTATGATTAGCAAGATTTTTATTAAAGGACTTGTTTGCATGCATGGTCTGGTAGAGAGCACTTTTCTGATCAAACTCTTTGAGAGCTGCCTTGTTTGTAGACTTGATAGTAAACTTTGGCATCTTTTGCTTCTCATTTTGTTCCTTCTTAATCTTGAGAATCTCTAGAGGACTTTTCTTAAATTCCTATTCGAGATCAACTGTTGGTGTCTGATTCTTAGGTAACTCAGGAAGAGCTTTAGCAGATAGATCTATTTTCTTAAGTTCAGACACATCCTTTTCCAGTTTTGCAACTCTTAGCTTAATAGTAGAGATTAGATCAGATTCAGATACAACAGAGGTAATGATTAGAGCATCAGTTGTGATTGGTGGTGGAGGGATTAGTGTTGTTGTTTGTTGAGGTGTAGGTTGTGTGGTAGAGACAGATGAAAGAGGTAGAGTTATTACGAATGATGTAGAAGGAGTTTCTTGTACTGGTGTGAGAAATATGGGTTCAGAAATCACAGATACTGGTACTCTAAGTACGGATGGAGACTGGATATGTGGAACCTCATATTGAATCTTAATATCCTATAACGAGCTGATCTCTGCATCTGTAGTATCCTTAACAGTACTAACTAAAGAAGTATCAGAAGAAAGTTTAAGAAATTGGTCACCAAAACCTGAAGATATAGATAAGCTGGAACATGTTGGAGGAAGTTCAGCTTTCTTAGAATCATCCTTTGCTTCTTCAGTCTTTTTAGCAGCTGCCTTGGCCGCATCAGATACTTCTGCATTACCTTTTTTAGAATCTTCAGCTTCAGCATTTAACATCTCTTCATCCTCATCTTTACATACACAAATCTTATACTTATAGATTTCATCTTTATAAGATTCAGTTTCATCATCTTCATCATCAGTATCTTTAGCATCACTGATATGATCATTACCTTCGTCATCAGCATCACCTTCCTTATCATCCTTTTCTTCACCATCAAGTTGGTCTTCTTCTGAGTATTTACTTTCTTGATTTGATCCCCACTCAAGAATAACATTTTCTTTAGTTATATCCTTTTCCTTATCGGGAACCCTTAGTTTAATACCAGTTCCTTCACTTGAGGTCACAGAGACGATTGTGGACTCATCGGGAACCCCTGGAATATTACCAATTCCTTCACTTCAGCTTCCAGTACCTGGCTGTCTCCTGCTGGTCTTCTTGCTTTCTTTAAGAGATTGCATAATGTCTGCAACCTCTTTTTCAGCAGGAGTTAAGGATTGAGCACCTTTAAGCTTAGGCTTTGAAGTGGCTGGTTTTGGCTTTGGACCACTTGGAGTGTCTTAAATGGTTACACCTCTAGAAAATTTTCCACCAAACTTCTTTTTAGCGGATTCATGGACATATTCAGTCATAATCCTTGCATGAGTAGCATGGACTTGCCTTGCTGCTTCTGCTTTTTCGGCTTCAATTTTACTGATTGACTTACCTAACTCTAAAGCAACATCTGGATCATCAGAAATAATATTGTCATCAACAAAAATTGTGACTTTCTTCTTAACCACTCTTCTACTAGCAGTCTTTCTCTTAACTAGTTTAGGTTCAGGGTCATACTCTTCTGATACATCAATAGTTTCCTGAGAGTCATCGGCAATCTTCTTTCTTTGTGAACATTTGCCTCTGCTCTTCTTGGGGGGAATCTGACCAGTGGAATACTTGATGAACATCTGGTAAGACTTTAACTATTTGATTGCATCATTTAGCATCACTTTAGGAATACCAAGTCTGTATTCCTAATAGTCTGCTTCTATTCTGACAAACTTGAGTCGGCTTACAATACCATCATCCTTGATTATATGATAGTATTGATATTTGAGGTTGGAAAGAGATTTGTGTTGCTTGAGGAAATGGTTAATGATGATTTTGGTGAATCGGGGGAATGGCATGTTTTCACGTCTTGATCTCTTTTCCTTCATGTGATCAATCTCGAAAGCAAGACCTTCCTAAATCAACTTAGGATAGTTAACATTCTCTTTGTAGAACATGTTCCCCAATATGTTAATTCTGGACTTTCTAAGTTTGTCATTGCTTGTTGTCTTTCCAGAGAGTTACTTGTTGATTATTGCTGCAGATTTCTCCATGGCCGATGCATGTGATCCACAAACATGTTAGTGTGCTTATACAGTAGACCTTTGTATCTAAGATTAATGAGAAAAACAAGTGTAGTATCATCATTCGGTACATCAGTGAAGTTTACATCTTCCACTCTTGGACAGATATCAAGTATCATCATAAAGACATCATCATTAACCACACACTTCTTGTTGGCTAAGAGGAATTCATAAGAATCTGTGCCTTAAACCTTCTTGATAGAGTACCAAAAATGCTGCATAAAGATTTCTGGGACATCTGTAGAAATAGTGAAAGCCTTGAAGCACGAGGAGTTCTTGATAAGATCAATGACCACTTGAAATGTCTCTTCCTTCTGTGGCACTATGGTTTCTAGTCTAACATTGGTAGAGCTAATCTTAACTCTCTTAGTGAATGGAACCCATTTTTCATTACGAGCATCAACTTGTTGTGTTTCTTGATGACTCATGATTCTGCTTAAGAAATAACCAATACAGTTTATATACACAACAGATATATTTCACTGATTAGCTTGTATAACAACCCATAATTTTCATCAATGTAATTATCCATCTATTAAATTAGATGCACTATAATATCCATCTATTATATATATACCACCTTTTTACAGGGAAATTTTTGCTTTATCTCATTATGCAACGTAACTTGCATCTCTAAAGTAAACGAGCTCACGCAACCTCTATCATGCCATCTATATCTATGTTTATATCATGTAAACATCCTAATATGTCAAGTCAATATCTTAATATCATTTTTACCAAGTACATTATCCATATAACGTACTTTTCAAAACGTTATATCAAAACAAGCATTAAACGTTAATGTTTATATCAAAACCCTAATTATATGTAATGTATACATATAGAATGAATGTACAAACAATCAAGGCAAGTGTACAAGTAATCAATGCATAAAATTCAAATATCTTTTCCCTCTAAAATAAGGTACAAGTCCTTAAAAGCACAATGTACAAGTAAATGAAGCACGAATTGAAAATAGCCGTTTTACCTCCGTTTTTCTTAGAGATTTCTTACAAACTAATCAACACATGTTACAAGCACTTTATGCACGACATTTACATCATATTTCACTTTCATTTCATGCAATGTACACGTTTTTAAAAACCTAAAACCCTAACCCATTTCAAAAACCAACCCGCCACCCTTTTCCCTCCATTTATACTCATTTTAAACACAACCAAGTATCCTAGCACCTCTATGACTAAGCTACTACAGCCCTAAGCACCTTACAAGCACCTCTAACCCTTTTATTGGCCTCCAAGTTGGCCTTGTCACCTCCTTGTTGCCTCACTTCAGCCGCGGCCACACAAACCATCAACACCTCTCATAGCTAGTTTTCTAGCTATCAATACTCACCTATAGCTCATCCTTGTCATCCCTAGCTGCCATTAGTCACCTCACCTTACTCCCTACTCTTGCTAAACTTGGCCTCTAAGAATTTCAAGGCTATAAATAGCCGCACCCTCCTCACTTCAACCTCACACCTCCAACACTCAAGTAAACAACAATGGAGTCATAAGATCAGCCAAGAAGAATCAAGATAAGTCCCCAAGAACCGAGAGAAGAAGCCTTGTGAAGTCGTTTTTAGGCGTACGAGTACTAAAAACCCCATTCGACCCATTTTGAGCTCAAGTAAGCCATAATCTTGTTCTATAAACTAAAATTCTATTTTAAAACTTTCATAAGGCTTGCATGATCATATCTAAGCTCTTGTTAAAAGCTTTAAACTCAAAACCATGCGTGGTTAATTTTCTAAAACCAAACGAACCCTAAAAACCCTAATAACTCGTTTTCTTTAATTCTACAAGCTAATCTCAGAAGTTGTTGTTATAAGCTATTCCTATAAGCTTATTTATCATTTATATAAACTCTTTATCAAGTCTTAAAATCTTAAACACGTTGGATTAATTTTTCGAACCTAAACGACCCATTTTGTCATTTTAAGCTCGTAAACCCTTTTCATAAGCTATAAGCTCGTAAAAGCTGTTTATCCTAACTTATTTTAGCTTATTGTAATAAGCTATAACCTACATATCTCTTTTGAAATCCTAAAAATAAGCTTGCATGGAATTTGGACTTGTTTTGCAAATTATTTTCATGCAAGGGGTATATATTGTAACTTTTGGAAAATATTAACTACAAGGGCCATTTCTGTAATTATATTAAATTTATAACTCCAAGGGTTATTGTTGCCAAATTTTAAAGATAAAGGTTTAAATTATATATACATTATATATAAGGACTAAACTTGTAAAAGTTTATAAACCAAGGGTATATATTGCCATTTTTGCAAACTTAAAAATATAAAATATTATACTTTTATACAATATATAAAAATATATATTAATATTATAAAACTCGATTTTATTAAAACCCGACACATTAATCGTTATTAATCACCGATCGACGCATTATAAAACAATTACATTATATATTTAAGGTAATTTATCATCAACTAACTTTTGAAGAAACTTAAAAATCTTATCGTATAATGTTACTAGGGAATTTCATATAAAGGGTTTCATTTGAGTTTTCGTTTTGACGAGTTTGCTGGGTTTACGATTTAAAGTGTCATGGCTCCTCAAACAATACTACATGGCCTCTGGATTATGATAGCCCGAACAGCGATACAATATTTCCATAATTTAATAAATCAAAGATATACGTTAAACTTTATGAAGTTTTGAAACATAAACTATCACAAAAAGACTTGACATATCACCCCAGGTTGCGTGACGAAGCCGTTACTTTCACTTGATATACTTTTGTCATCAATCAGATTTCCCTATACTGTTAAGGTGAGTTCATAGCCTCACTTTTAAAATCTTGTATTTCATAAACTCGTGAGGGGGGATACATGCTAAAAACCATGAATACAAGTGTTTTCTAAATGTATGATATCCTGATATATTATTGCATCTATTGTCTAAGACCCTTTATGCCAAAAGACTCCCACCATTATGGACCATTAATCACTTGCGAGTGAACGCGAATATTGTGGATAAATCTATTGGGATTGACGAATCTCATTTGTGTTAGCCGAATAGGTAACAAAACGCACTATATTTGAAACTCATAGGTATATGGCAATTACCTACACGGGGGCTATTATCTTTATATATATTGTTATTGATATATACACTAGTCAGTTTGAGTGCCATGAGCTTAGACGCAATAATACTGTTTTTCATAATAATTGTACTCATTGCAATTATTACACTTATGGGTGTATAACAACGTAACCTACTCTTATGATGACTTGTATTCACACTATTTATTATAAGCCTATAAATTTCACTCAACTATTGTGTTGACCTTTTTAGCATGTTTATCTCAGGTAAATGAGCATCTTATGGCACGGAGTAGCACGGACTTGAAGATGGCTAAAATGTTATCATTCAAACTCTATGTTTTCATGTAGATTTTGGGACCTCTGTTTGTAAAAACTCTGATGAAATAATGAATGATAACTTATCTTTTAAAAACGTCTCTTTTGAGTCGTTTTCTATGATTATGACTATTGTACTATGAAATAATACCCCAGATTAGCTTCCGCTGCTATATGTCAAAAATGAGGGTGTTATAAGGTGGCTCCTGCATTTTTTAGACCAAAAGAGATTTTCTTGTAACGATAAAAACCTTTACCTATGTAAAAGGTTGTCTTCTCCTCATCTTCCTCAGCCATTTATATTTGATGATTCCCTTTGTATGCGTCTAGGAAGCATCTCAATTGGAACCCTAAGAGAGACTATATTTTCTAATAAAACTCCAGCAGAGGGAAGCCGTCTTTTGGTCAAACTTTGTTGATGTCGATGAAGTCAACACACATCCTCCATCCTCTGTCACATTTCTTGACTATGACGGGGTTTGCTACCCACGATTGGTACTTCACTTCTCGGTGTATCCCATCTTACGTAAGCTCATCGACTTCCTTGCAGGCAGATGCGTTCCTTTCCGGAGCTAGTCCTCTTCTCTTTTGCTTGATGGTCTCGATATGCTTGTACTCATTGAGCATGTGTTTAGTACCGAAGGGCTTTCCATCTATCATGAGCGTCCTCGAAACCCCTATCATATCAGCATATGTCCATGTAAAAACGTTCGCGTTGGGCCGGAGTAACTCTTGTAACTTCCTTTTAAAATCTGTTGGAAGTTGTTTGCAGATCACTATAATCTTAGCTCACCTTATACACAACTTATAAAATCATAAGTTACATTCACATATCAAGCTTCAAATATGAGACACCAAAATATGGCATCAATACAAACCCACAAATACATATCATACTTATCATAAATTTAAACTAACACAAATACATGAATCCAATAATAACATACAAAGTCAAAATAATACCTAAATACCATACGTTAGCCAATGAGATGGGAATCAGATTTGTATCTTGATCTCTGAACCACTCAAACAACCAAACAATCACCATTTCTAGAAATCTAACCAGTTTATTTAGAGAAACAGATGATAGAAACGTGTCTAAATATCTGGTGGAGCATAAACCGTGGCGTCAACATGCAAAAATTTGACCAAACTATATCAAAAAAACATAAAAGTGAATCCAAACATCGCACGCAATACACCCCATCCCAAATCTTATATGCTAAAAGCATAATCACACTCGCAACAATTAACAACGACAAAAAATGCCATTAATAAAGGTCACAGAACATAAACCATAGCTTCGACCTCCAACAATATAATGAAATCAGATAGAAAAACTTCATTTGTAAAGCGGAAAATCGAATTAACAGCAATTATTAAGTCATCAGTTATGAGGTAACTTATACTCACCCTATAAAATCATGGAACACTAATTTTTAAATCGCAAAATCAGTTTCCTTTTTTAATTAACGACACTTATCAACTTAGCAACCATAATCATACTTATACATCCAATAAAATCATGCAACAATCGAGAAATCAAGAGTTCTTAGTTCACCTTATATACAACTTAAAAATAAAAAATTATAGAGACGTATGAAGCTTCAAATATGAGACACCAAAACATTGCACCAAGGTTAAACAAACAGAAACACACATGCATAAACACACAAATACATATCATACTTATCAAAAAGCTTAAACTAATACAAACACAAATACATAAATCCAATAATAACTTACAAAATCAAAATAACACCTAAATATCATACGTTAACACATGAGACGAGAATCAGACTTGTATCTCGATCTTTGAAACACCCAAATCGACTAAACAATCACCATACCTCAAAATCTAACCAACTTATTTAGACAAAAACATGAAAGAAACGTGTATAAATTCAGAGAAAAAAAGATCAAAGTAGAGAGAAAAAAAAGGTTTGCATGTGTTTTCATAGCATGATCATGTGACATACATGCATTGAAGAAGCTATACATTAACACGTATGTGCTGAAGAAGACACGTATCTTGTTGCTGCCTAATTTGTAATGAAACTCGCCTAGTTTATAATGAAACCGGGCTACATGGAAATAAACAACAACACCCTATAACCCAATGACAACCCAAAAACGTAAATGGCCCAATTACACTACCAAACGACATCATTTAACACCAAACGACATCATTAATGTCAAAATAACGTCGTTCGTATGCCTAATGCATACTAGGTTAATTCGCAATAACTATCTTATTGTACTTTAATCACTTTGACAAAAATAAACCCAAACAAGATTATGATAATTAAGTCATAAATGCAAAGTGTTTTGTTTTCCTATTTTTGATAGACATTTGAAATTTCATAAAACATACCAGAATACTTAAAAAATATAGAATATAGTATAAAAATAGATTAAAAGAATTAGAAAATAGAATAATTTATTTAAAAAGTGAGTATCACATGATTAATAATAAAAGAGGCCATAATGGTAAGAGGATATGTGAGTCTAACTTTATTCTCTTTTAATTCAAACTTAATTATCCAATAATGCAAATCATTAATTTATAATAAGTTAATAATAATCTTCAAATCTATAGACAGACCTTAATATTAAATTATACTTATTATTATAATAGATCGCTATTATTATAATAGATCGCTTTTATTATTGTATTCAACTAGTGAGTGAACAAAAATAACCAATACACTCTTATTCAAATGTTATTTCTAAAGTTGAAATATGTTTTACAGGTTAAGATGGACAAAATACAAGATCGTTTCAACTTGTTATCCTACAAAATGGGATTTTCGTTTAACATTCTTACATATCACCATGTCATTACCCGGTCGGTTTGTGTGGCGAAACTAGCTATTTGGTAGAAGGTTCTCTTTCAGTTTCAAAGTCGTGGTCGGTTTTTATTTGATTCTATGCTTTTTACCGGGTGATGTTCTTTAGTGGTAATGTATTTTGCTACAACTGGATGACATAGCTTCTTGTTTGATTGTTGGATATGTTTTGGGGTCGTGGGATTAAGGTCCTAGTTTGTTCAGGGTTAATTTGGGTATTGCATTATGGTCATTGTAGTTTATTTGATGAAATTTATCGTAAGTGTTTAAGGTCGATTTAGTGGTAACCGTTGTCGTGATTTCTAATATTTTGCTAGTTTTATTTTGTACATGTACGTTTAAATATATGCCTTCAAAAAAAGTTTTCACAAGAAGTTTTAACGAGAACACAAATATGTAACATTGTAACTCTAATTATCATTCACAGACCACCATTATCTGTTAATAACTATGGATAAAATAAAGAAAATGCTATTTCTTGTTAATTATTTAGCCTAATTATCTTTTAACTCTAAATGATGGTACTTGGTTTGATTTATGATGTGGATGTAAAGTGAAAATGACTGGATTATATGTCAAAAAACCATGTGATTAGAAAGATATGTAGGAAGATAAATCAAGAATGTATAACAATGCTTATAAAAAATTGAAAATGTAATGGCGGAAATAAACAAATTAAAAATGGTATGTGTTAAAATCAACGAGTGAGATCAAAAGAGATAAATTGTGGATTACACTCGTACATGTAGGGATGGCAATTATTGGCACGACACGAAACACGACCCGAGAATGACACGAAAATAAACAGGTTAAGTTTGAGGCTAAACAAGTTTGGGTTGAATATGGGTCGACACAGCTAACGTGCTTAATAAATAGGTTAGGTTTGGGTTGAGATTTTCAACCCGATTACACCCGTCCGTATAAAAACATATATTAAAAATATTAAATATTAGAAGTAACGTGTTCAATTTCATTATAGGGCAAATGGCACAAAAAGGTTTCATTATTTGTTTAGTTTGGGAATGTTTGTAACCCTAGATCCTATTTGGTCTTTAAATCTGTCCAATTGAGGGTTCGGTAGATCCATGATTGGATGAGATTTTGGGTAGGGTGGCGTATGCGTTCGCAAAACCTTATTATTTTAGGGTTTTGTGTCGATGTGTTTGATCTGCTGGTTGCAGCTCATAATTGTTAGGGTTTGGTGATGGATGCCTACTATGGATGATGAACAACCACAATTATGAAATTGCTTGGTTCGTCTTTTGGAAGTTAGATATGATGCCGAAACCCTAATGTGGGTGTTCATGATGAAACATGGTATCCGTATACCATGTAGTTAATGCAGATGGTACATTATTGCTGTTGCTTGTTCGTGGCTTTGGTTTAAGCTGTGACGTTTATTGGTTCGTTTAAAGGAAGTTAGCTATGATGGCTATTGGAAGATGCTGTTGCAAAACTACTTGGACGTTGCTTTTTATCAAAGGTTTTAAGAGTTTAATACATATTTTGTATTATCCGTTGATGTGTAGTTTTCAGAAGCTTAGTGTTAAGGAAGTTGCTTGTGCTTCTTTCTTGGTAGTCATAAGAATGGTGTGTCATTCTTATGGGGTTTTTTTTGGTATTTGCACATTGGTGTGTTCTTGTTTGCTCATGTAACGGGCTGGGTTGTAGGACTTCACCTACACATTTTGTACTTAAACGCTTTTTGGTGTAATACATTTACCGGGGAAACCCTTTACCAAAAAAAATGACACAAAAAGGTACCCAACTTAAAGGTCATTTCCAATCAAGGTATCGAATTTTTTTTCTTGCATAAAAAGGCACCCAACTTTTTTTTTGTCAATTTAGGTATTTTCGTTAAATATTTAACGATCATCCATTAAGTTTTACATTTCAAATCCACTGACCGCTACCACCACCACCAATCATCATCGTCATCACCAAACCTCCCCACCACCATCACTACCTAATCATTCCTCATTGGTTCAAGGTTCATAAGGTCATATTTTTATTCTTATAAATCAAAGGGGGTTTTCACCATGTACCCTCACAACACGTTTCCACATCTTTTTCTCATTTAACGAACACCACTACGTATCACCATTCACCGCATTTACTATTTGGTGCCTTCCTTCTCTTCCAGTCCACCTTTCTTTCCAGTCATTTGTATTTCCTCCCTGGTAGTCATTAGTACATTACCATTATGGTGTATCCTCTAAATAAACAAAGAAACTAACCAACAATTAAATCGCATCTCTGAAAACGAGTGTTCGAATTCATGCGCGATCTCCATGCTCCAATCTGCTCAAACTTAGACGATTCAAAGCTCATGATCGTAATAATCAAAACTAGTAGAAATGAGGAACAAACTTGAAACCAAACATGGAACAAGAAATTCAAGACAATGCAATCACTGTGGCTATTTTTATAAACGTCAACACTAAAAAATATCATCAAACTCAAATAACCTACAACGCTAAAGCCTAAAGGCAATCATATTTCGAATTATAGAAATCACAAACACCAAATGATGACGTATAGTATGAACACCAAGATTACTGGGTTTAGTTTATAATATACGCGTATGGGCCCAGGCCCAATACAACAAATAGCCGGACTACTAAGCCTGACAAGGGTCACGCTCCGGATATTTCAAAGACGCACGTGAGTACCTTTAAAAGCCGCATCCGTTGCACCTCCGCGGACAAACACGGACTGCGAAAGGATACTCACGTCCGCAGACACGATTACACGTGGACCCTTGCCCAACAAGGGAACCACTCCGGCTACTAACAGCCGCAAGCGAAATATTAGGAAACCCTAGTATTGGGCTTGCCTATAAATAGGGGTCATTTCACAGCCCAAAGGAGGTACATTATGTCCTATCATTAGCACACACACATACTCTGACATTCTCTTATTCTCTGACAAACATGTATACTTACTCTCACGCCGGAGCTTAATCGCGGGGTCCGCCCTGCGGTAAGGCTAACGGTTTACTCTCATTTGTGCAGATCATATCTTCATTACTTGAATTAGTACAAGATCAACATCATAGCCTACTCCCTAGCCCAACCCATTAAGCAATCCAGACTCATATTCACCCCTACACTCTTTTTGTACTAACAAATTGGCGCCATCCGTGGGACTCGAACACATAACTGCGTTCCTCAAATATACTCACCATGAGCAACCACGAACAACCTACCCTTAGCCATCCCAAGTCCGATGTGTGGAATACGGTATGGAAAGACAAACAAACCCCCCAGGGCTCTGCGAGAACTACATCCGCTGTAGATCTCGAAGAATTCTGTGAAAAGCACTATGAGAAACTGCTACCAATCATGGCAGATAAGTATGAGTATGAGCGGAGAAAGAAAGAAAAATTAAAGAAAGTGAAAGCGCGGCTCGACTTTGGCGAGGCTCGGAGGAAGAGCACTAAGGCGCAGGAATCAGCATATTCTGAATCTAGGACAATGTCGCCAAGAAGACAAAGACGTTCTCGCAGCCCGCGCCACAGTCCTAGCATCTTCACAAGGTTAAGACGTGAAAGGTCAAGATCACCGCGGCATGACCACAAGAGCAAGGCAAGAAGAGAAAGCACCGTATTCAAGAGACTTGGAAGCAGAGGACAGAGTGCGTTCGCGCACTCCGATAGCCGTCAGGAAAGCTTAAGGTATACGGAAAATCACTCTGAAAGCGAAGATAGTGAAGGGGGACACTGGAAATCTAAATCACGAAGGCAGAAGTCCAATGTCGAAGATGACGATCTCTCCCAACCTTGGGTATGTGCCGATATTGATCCGTTCACGTCTCAGATCCGTCACTTCGACTTTCCAAAAACACGAATGCCCAGTCATGTAAAAACATACAACGGAAGTGAAGATCCTGAAGATCACTTAAAAATCTTCCAAGCAGCAACAAAAACGAAAAGGTGGGCCATGCCAACATGGTGTCATATGTTCAACTCCACATTCACTGGGAACGCTCGGGTGTGGTTTGACGATCTTCCTCCATAATCCATAGACAGTTACAATGACCTGAGAGAAGCATTCCTGAAAAATTACCTCCAACAGAAAAAGTGCATCAAAGATCCCATAGTGCCCCATAACATGAAGCAAAGAGACGGAGAGTCCACAGAAGACTTCATACAAAGGTATAAGTCAGAAAGCGGGAATGTTAAAGGAGCACCGGAATGTATGAGAATCTCTGGATTCGTGCACGGAATCACTAATCCTGAACTTATCAAAAGGTTTCATGAGAAAATTCCAAAAACATTAGACGAAATGATGCAGGTAGCCACATCTTTCCTTCAAGGGCAAGAGGCGGCCTCAAATCAGGAAAGGAAAAAATCACCTCCAGCCTGGAAACACCAGGAAGGGGGTCACAGGCAGAATTTCAAGAAAGGGGGAGGCTTCCGCAGCCAACATAAGCAAAAGAAGAGGGCGGATAGGTTTACCCTTCTCACAAAAACCCCAAGGGAGATTCTGGCCTTAGAAAAAGCAAAGTTCAAAACCCCACCTCCAATGACAACCCCGGTTGAAAAACGAAACGCAAACAAATTTTTTGTGAATTCCATGGAGAAGTAGGGCATAATACAAATGAATGCAACCATCTAAGAAGACAAATTGAGGATATGCTCAAAGCCGGGAATCTGTCGCATATAATCAAGGAGCTAAAGCAAAATAGCGCGAAAGACCAACAGAAAAAGAAAGGTGAAACTTCCGGAAAAGAGAAACCTTAAGCGATTATAATGATCCAGTCATGGCAAAAGATAGTGAGGCAAAAGATATCCCAAAGCTTCTCACCCAATCTCGAAATTTCATTCCCGTCTTTAGGAGACGATGAAGGAGCGGAAGGTCCCCTGATAATAGAAGCGGAGATCGGAGGCCACCAAGTGCACCGCATGTGCGTCGATGGAGGGTCATCCTTTGAGATACTCTACGAGCACTGCTTTAATCGGCTCCGCCCGGAAATAAGAAATCAAATGATCCCAGCCACAACCTCGCTAGTAGGGTTCAGCGGCGAAATAAAATGGCCATTGGGACAAATAACACTTTTGGTAAAAATCGGGGATGACGAACACTCAATGTCAACATGGATGGATTTCATGATAGTAAGATCAACACCTCCATATAACGGAATCATTGGAAGACCAGGGTTATAGAAAATACATGCGGTCCCATCAACAACGCACGGAATGATAAAATTTCCAGTCACGGGAGGAATACTTACACTAAGGAGCAGTAAAATCATTCTAATCGAATGTGCGATGGTCTCCGGACCAGAATACCAACCCCTCCTAGTCAACAAAGTAAAAGAAGAAAGGGTCAAAGTGGCAATCAATCCGGAACACCCAGAGCAGATAGTGATGATCGATTCTAACCTTACGAAGAAAGCCAGAGTTAAGATGTGTAACCTACTTCAGCGAAGTTTAGACGTATTCGCTTGGACCCTAGCGGATATGACGGGCGTCCCAAGGCATATAGCAGAACTTAGGCAGAATGTACGAGAAGGTTTCCAGCCGATTATGCAAAAGAAAAGAAGCCAAGCGGCAGAAAGAAACATAGCAATCAATGATGAAGTCAGTAAGCTGGTGGCAAATGGGATCATGAGGGAAGTTCATTACCACGATTGGCTTTCCAACCCAGTAATGGTGAAGAAACATGATGATAGCTGGAGAATGTGTGTCGACTTTAAAGACCTCAATAAAGCATGTCCCAAGGACGGGTACCCCCTGCCAGAGATAGACTGGAAGGTTGAATCCCTATGTGGATTCCCCTTCAAATGCTTTTTGGACGCATACAAGGGGTATCACCAAATACAGATGGTAGAGGAGGACGAAGAAAAAACCGCATTCATCACAAACCAGGGCATTTTTTGCTACATAAAAATGCCTTTCGGTCTAAGAAACGCCGGTGCAACCTGCCAACGATTAGTGGACAAGGCATTCCACGAACAAATTGGTAAAAACCTCAAGGTATATGTGGACAGTCTAGTCATCAAAAGTCGCACGGAGGATGAAATTGTCCGCGACATAGAAGAAACATTTAAAACTCTTAGAAAAATCAACATGAAACTAAACCCAAAGAAGTGCAGTGCACCTTCGAGTTGTAGGGAAGGAATGTTCTATGGATAACAAGGTCAATACTAAAGGCATTAAGATATGCCCAGACAAAGAAGACGCCGTACTAAGCCTTCAATCACCAAAATGTCTGAAAGACGTGCAAAAACTAAATGGAAAGTTAGCAAGCTTAAACAGGTTTTTAGCAAAATCAACGGAAAAATCGTTACCATTTTTCAAAACTTTGAAAAAATGCATGAAGAAGAGTGATTTTCTATGGACAGAGGAAGCGGAAGCTGCATTTAGACAGATGAAGGAACACATAGCAAAGTTACCCATGCTCACCGCTCCAGAAGAACAAGAGGAACTCATCATCTACCTAGCAGCATCCAAGGAAGCGGTTAGTGTTGTACTAATGACGGAAAGAGAAGCCAGGCAAATGCCAATCTACTTTGTCAGTCGGGCGCTAAGGGGCCCAGAAGTAAACTACACCTCCATGGAAAAACTAGTGCTAGCACTAGTACATGCAAGCAAAAGGCTAAAAAGATACTTCCAAGCTCATCCAATCATAGTAGTAACAGATCAACCCATCAAAAACATACTATCAAACCCAGAAGTCGCTGGTAGGATGCAAAAGTGGAGCATACAACTAGGGAAATTTGGCATACATTATAGGCCAAAAGTATCTGTTAAAGGACAAGTGGACCTTGTTCACAGACGGGTCATCTTGTGTTGACGGATGTGGACACCAAGTTCATTGGGCTTAGTTCATAATATACGCATATGGGCCCAGGCCCAATACAACAAATAGCCGGACCACTAAGCCCGACAAGGGTCACGCTCCGGATATGCCAAAGACGCACGTGAGTATCTCTAAAGCCGCACCCGTTGCATTTCCGTGGACAAACGCTGACCGCGGAAGGATACTCATGTCCGCAGACACGATTACACGTGGACCCTTGCCCGACAAGGGACCCATTCCGGCCACTAATAGTCACAAGTAAAATATACCTTCGGACTTTATGTTCATAATGATGTCATGCTTGCCTTTGGTACTCCGGAGAAGCAAATCTTAATTGAACCTATATTTGCTCAATGGATACAATCTGCTCACGGTAAAACTTCATATGGGTTCGATATACTTTTATCTTCAACGAATGGCCCGGCATTCAATGCGGGTCGAAGTATCTGGTTGCCGGGTGGTTATTGCGATTAATGAAGAATAGTATTCACTATTCTTAACAATAGTCCCTGGAGACTTTTTGGTCATCATGTATTGCTCGGGGTTTACATACAACTACGTTTGATCGTATAAAAGTGCGCTAGATGCACTGTGCCAAGTTAATTGCAGATAAAAAGGTTTCGGTTATAGTTGCCCGGTCGATGGCCCAGGACGAGGGCGGTACTTGTGATATTCGCTTGGACGCATTTTATTTGGGGGGGGGGGGGGGCAGTTTTTGGATGTTCAATACCATTGGATGGTTTACTTTTTATTGCATTGGAAGCACATTAAATTATGGCATGTGTAATGATTTCAAGTTTAATGAACTTCACTTATTTGATGGCTGGTAAGAGATTATTTATGTAACACTCTTCACAACTTATTAATGATATATCCTTTTGGTATGAATAGATTATCAGTCTGGGCATGAAGTTTTTTTTATTTGGTCATCTTGTTTGGGCTACTGGATTTATGTTTTAATTTCCTGGCGTGGATATTGGCAGGATTGATTGAAACTTTAGCATTGGCGCATGAACGCAACACCTTTGCTAATTTGATTCGTTGAGAGAATAAACCGGTGGCACTTTCCATTGACAAGCAAGTTGGTGATTAGCCCCACTTTTCTTAGGGTTATATATTTACTTATGCAGCTTTCTTGATTGCCTCTACATCAGGGAAATTTGGTTAATTTTTTTAATTGAATGTTT
>BQNB010064338.1:32874-34695 GCA_026074375.1 Tanacetum coccineum
TGCATCCTTTCTTCATACGATGGTCGGAACAAAAATATTGGATACAACGAAATGGAAATTTTTGGTACATCAAGCCACGATCTGATAGCTATAAATCTAAATATAGAAATATTTAGATCTATAGAATCTATAGAATATATTATATATTATTATATTATATAGATATAAATGAATCTTGATCCTGTAATCAAAGAAAGATAGTGAATTTTTTTCTTATCCTGTGATTTAGAATTTCGAATAAAAGGTTCTCCGTGGAGGAACGAAATGACAATTTTTTCCTATAGAACATCTAGGAACAAGACAAGACGATTGAATTGGAAATATCGACAAATTCTTGCGGAGTCCAAAGAAATGAAAATAAATAGAAAAGGGGGTCAACTTGTTCCAATTTCATCTCTATTGAATTTGAATATCAGAATAGCGGATATAGTGATGATTCAATGGGTCAGGTCCACTTATTTTTCTTTTATTGATTTCTAATCTTTACAATGGATTTCATTGGCCTAATTGAAAATAGGAATTTTTAGTGATTCAACAGATGACTTATCATTATTCGTGATAACTAAACTCATTAGCTGATAATTATACAGTTGGTTACTTTTTTATTACTATTAATTAATAATATCGTTATTCTATGAATACTACGACTAAAATATATATATATATACAAAGCCCCTTATCGGATTTGAACCGAGGGCTTACGTCTTACCGTGGGATTACTCTACTACTGAGTTAAAAGGAAAGGGATTGTTTCATTGAATTCCTGAACGGGTCACTGTACTATGTAACTAATATATATATTCTTTAAATTTTTTAAAATATTATATAAGAAGCTGAATCTACACATATACAGAAGCGCCTCGACAAAAGATCCATTTATATACAATAATTGCATTGTAGCGGGTATAGTTTAGTGGTAAAAGTGTGATTCGTTCTATTAACCCCTATAATAGTTAAGGGGTCTTTCGGTTTTATTCATATTCCGATCAAAAACTTTATTTCATTAAAAGGATTAAATAAATCCTTTCCCTTTCAATGACGCGTTCAAGGAAAAATATAAATTTTCGGGGTTTTTATCTAAAAGTCAATTAAAAACTGAAAACTTGGATTATGAAATTGCGAAACAAATTTTTTAAATTGGATCAATACTTCCAATTGAATGAGTATGAATAAAGAATCCATGGATGAAGATAGATAAATAGATTTCTAATTTCTAATCGTAACTAAATCTTCAATTTTTTTATTTGTAGCGAATAAATTGAAGCAAAATAGCTATTAAAGAATGTCTTTAGTTTACTAGAGACATCGACATTTTATTTTAGCTCGGTGGAAATAAAATACTTTTCCTTAGGATCCTCTCAAATAGAAATAGAGAACGAAGTAACTAGAAAGATTGTTAGAATCGCCTTCTTCTAGAGGGATCATCTAGAAAGCGAGTCGTGTTGAATTGAATAGATTCAAACAAAAAGCTGACATAGATGTTATGGGTATCGTTTTTTGTAAGATGGGTATCCTTTTTTTTGTAAGTTGGTTCACATCTTAAATCTAGCAATTTATCCATTTTCCATAAAGGAGCCGAATGAAACCAAAGTTTCATGTTCGGTTTTGAATTAGAGATGTTAAAGATGATGAATCGACGTCGACTATAACCCCTAGCCTTCCAAGCTAACGATGCGGGTTCGATTCCCGCTACCCGCTCTATACCCTCTCTTATATATATTTATTTATTCTATCATAACAGCGGGGCTCGAGAATTGATGTGTATTCGAATCATAGGAGCTAGCAATCGTCGATATGCTCATATTGGTGACGTTATTGTTG
>BQNB010064339.1:0-15822 GCA_026074375.1 Tanacetum coccineum
AGCAATGCATTTTTAAGGATGTCTCTCCTCATGCCCATTATATATACTATGTTTTGTTCCTTTTTCCTTTATCAGGGATGCATTAACTTTTTTATTCCATCTGCTATAAAAACCATAACGCTTGCTTTTTTAGTTTCTTTTTTTCCATGAACAAGTTATTCTCCTCTTTTTATCAGTTTCGTGTTTAGATAAAAAAAGGCTTAGTTATAACAAAGAATCCGCGATGCCATTTTTAACAACAATGTGTTATGTTGGTCATGGTTAGATCTAGCAAGCATACTTCAGATTGCATACATCCTTTTAGATAAGCTATACCACTTGAAATACTTGGCACATATTTTGGTTGGATTTTACGTAACAAACCATGTTAAACAAGAAACTTGAGTTAACAACAACCAATTTTCTAAATGGATGAGGTACAACCAGTGCACTTACGTATGCATCACCCCCTACTTAAAAGATGATATCAACCATGTGGTTTGTATGCGCCTATGGTAGGATCTACACAAGATTGGCACACATTTGTAATCAGTGTAAGAGAGGGATTGCTGAAAGGACTTAAGAAGAAACCTGAAGATAAGATCAGTAAAGCTGGACAAGTGGTTGCTGTAGGAAACATCGTTGATGCTAATGACGTGTTGATGATTATCGGGTTGCTGATCATGGGCTGCTAATCACGAGTATATTTTATCTTTTTTGTAATTAAAAAAATGCCTTTCTAAGCAACAAACAAGCCATAATCAGATGTTAAGGCAAAGTCTTGATAATTGTTATTTTAGAAGATAAAGCAAAGTATCCGTATGCATAGTTGTTCAAAAAAGATGTAGAAGATAAATGTTACTCGTCACTCTATAGGTTTTGGTGGTAATCATTTTTAAATGTTACTGATCCAATTCTATTCTCCTCCCTAATCATAGATAACTTAGCTACATCGCTAATGTAGCATAATTTTTTTAATTAAACCTAAACAACAAAGGGGAAAACCATTAACATGAATAGATAAATAATCTTAACATATGCATTTCTCTTTGTTTGATTTCCCGGTCACTCCAAGGTCTGACTCAAGGGAAATAAACAGTTCGCCTAAGCTCTACTTACATATACTGATGTTTGATGAAGTAACCACAAACAACCGTTTACGTGCTTTGATACTGTGGTATTAACTTTAGATCATATTGTAACTGGTATATGAACAACCTCTCCTAGAAAAGGCATGAGTTTGCTAAGTTGTTCATGCCATTGTTCATCATGGCACAAGGTTCTTTGAAGGCGTTTAAATTCTTGAACATTTAATGTACTTTTCTCCAGGTGAGCTTTTTAAAAGAGTGACCGATGTAGACACAACGAATTATATGGGTTTTAGGACTGCGCGTTTGTGCCAATCTTCCTCATTCATTGAAGTCATATACTGATTTATCCCATCTTTTTTATATTTGGTCTCTATATTCTTTGCTGAACAAATGGTATTTCATTAGGTCCCATTGGCTATTGATGAATGGATGTTAAGGGGAAGCACATTAAAAGTCCTGAAATTCTAAACAGTGTATTCTTGCAGTTATTTGTCATTTGTGAATAAGAGGTAAACTTCATTTTTAACTCAAGCACATGATTATATAACCCATGCAAGTGTTTCATCAGGTTTTGGATTAAACCATGGAAATTTTTGGCTTTGTGAAATCAGTTGAGGTTTAGAACCAAAAGTGGATGAGAAAGATGACATGTTGAAGATAAAGAAGCTGATATGAAAAGGAGGAAGTGGAACATGAAAGGGATTACAACAGCTACAAAATCAGTTGCAGTTGCAGCTGGAAGAAATGTCGTTTGGAGACTTAATATCAGGTAAGATGATTAAAACTTACTAACCATGTAACTATTTACTTCTTACACATCGTTATTGATTTGTTTTTTGTATTATTTTAAGGCAAGCGTGAATCAGCGTCAATTGGAAACCGACATGACTTTTACCCAACATTTCACAAGACTCCAAACAGGAAGAAGTTCTCAGAAGAAATATAGGACATTTTCATAGAAAAATCAGCCATACACGTTATTACTCAGCTGTCACTTAACGCTTAGTTGCTGATGTCCTCTCTGATTATCTTGGAGGGTTAAATGGAGATGTTATAAAGAACAATTTTGTAATGTCATTTTTTGAAACGGGCCGCATAATATTTAGCTACATAGTTATAAAACAATTTAAACTTTTAGTCTAAATACCATTTGTCACCATTTGAGTTATAAGTTTAACATTTTGTATCTAATTGTTCACTTCGTAATGTCGGTGTAAATTGTTAAAGTGTAAGTATGCCGATTAATGTTTAACTAAATAGATATAAAATAAGTTGAGTTAAAAGAAGATTAAACGCATACGGCTCTTTCAAAATTAGGTTTATCAACAATATGCAACATCAAACTTAGACATGAACATTTTATAGAACCATTATGCAATCAAAAATTATGTTAATACAAATAATGCCTAAAAACGTTATTTATATTTTTCGACCTCTCAACGTTTTGATAATAACAAAATATAAAAACGTTTACAATAAAAATAAACGTTTACGAATTATTAAATGTAAAATTTCATTTCTAAGATTAGTGATCACTTAAGGTATGGACAAACAAAATAATTAAGCATGATTAGTGATCAAGAAAATATTTTTCTCTTAATCCTCACTTTTAATTCTACAAAAGTATTTTCTCAAAAATACTTTTACAAAATATTTTCTAATTAAAATAAAAAGTTTTATTAAAAACTTAAAATTTGAAATTTAAATTTTCCCCCCAAAACGGAAGCTTCTACACCAGATACAACATTCCTCACAAAAAGACAAAAAAATGAAGCGGAGTCTAGGCAGCGGCCCCCTTATATATAAGGGACCGCCTGGACCGCCCCCAGAGAGCCGTTGGGATTCCATGCCTATAAATACTGCTTCATTCCTAGCAGAAAATCATTCCTCTTTGCACGAAATGTTTTAGTCTTTTCTTTCTCTCTCTAAACCTTCTTTCTCTCACTAAAACTCTTGATCACTAACATATTTAGATCTTGTTTCAAGTGATCTAATCTCTTTCTTCTCATCGCTTCCTCCTCATTCAAGTGCAAGAGAGAAAACTCGTATTCGTCAAAGAAAACAAATTGTAATTAGATCTATCCCTTTCTTCTAAGTACCAAAAACTCTATTGTTTTATCTTGTGGTATTTGTGTGATTCTGATATTGCTGTAGTTCCCGGATAGTTAGTTCTTGGTGAGTGTGTATATTTGTTGAAGTGGTAGATTGGTTCTAGCTATGATTAGGACTCCGACATTTACGTTTAGTGACGGAAAAATAAGTAAGTGACGTGTAAAACGGTTTTTCTCCGCCTTAAAGGGAGCTTCGTTGACATAGTGAATCTAGAGTAGGATACTCGGAGAGTGGTGTAGGGGAAGAGGTACTTCGTTGCAGAAACCACTATAAAAAACCAGTGTCTTGGGTTTGGTTGTTTCTTTCCTTATCCTTTTACATTATTATTATTGTTATTTAGTTTTCGTTTAGATAGTTATTGCTTGTTCATATTGTGATTTGATTGAACATATAACTCAGATCTATACATTTTTGAAAGTAAACTTTTAAACCGTAAAACAAACGTGTAAACTATTCAACCCCCCCCCCCTTCTAGTTTCCACAATTGGTATCAGGAGCAAGGTCACTCAAGATTTTTAAAATATATTGTATTTTAAAGCTTGGATTGATCTATGGATTCCGACAAATATCTAGAAGGGCAATCTATGCAAAGACCACCACTCTTTGAAAGCGATAGTTTTATTTATTGAAAAAATAGATTCGAGACATATGTTAAATCAAAAGATCTAGATCTTTGGCATGTTATTACCAATGGTGATTTTCAACCTATTGTACAAAATCTAGAAACCAAATTAGATGAGGTTATCCCTTTTGAAAAACAAACCGATGATCTCAAAAAGAGACTTGCGAAAAATAATAAAGCCAAAATGGTTATTTACAATGCTTTGCCAAGAAAAGAATATGAAAGAATTTTCATGTGTAACACGGCAAAAGAAATTTGGAAAACTTTGTTAATCACCCATCAAGGTAATAGCCAAGTCAAAGATAATAAGATCGACCTTTTTGTAGTTAAATTTGACAATTCGTCATTTCCGAAGCCGAATCTATAGAAAGTGCTTTTGCTAGATTTAATACTATTATTACTAGTCTTAAAGCTCTTGATGAAGGCTATTCTGGTAAGAACTACGTAAGAAGTTTCTTAGGGCTTTACATCCTAAATGGAGAGCAAAGGTCACGACGATTGAAGAGTCGAAAGACTTAACGTCACTATCTCTTCATGAACTTATCGGGAACCTCAAAGTTTACGAAATGATCATCAAGAAAGATTCCGAAATAGTCAAAGCAAAAGTTGAAAGGAAATCTATTGCTTTAAAGGCTAAGAAAGAATCTAGTGATGAAGAGTGTTCGACTTCCGGTAGTGAAGAGAAGAGTCGCCATGGCGTGTAAGAGACTTCAGGAAGAAAAAATTCTTTAAATGAAGAGGTAGATTCGTGAGACAACCTCGAAATGACAAAAAGACGTTCCAAAGAAGTCGTGATGACAAGAACGGTAAAGGTGATAGAAAATGCTTTAGATGTGGCGACCCAAATCATCTTATTAAAGAATGTCCAAAACCACCGAAAGATAAGAACCAAATAGCTTTTGTCGGAGGCTCCTGGAGCGATAGCGGTGAAGAAGATGATGATTAAGGTCAAAGATGAAAAGTGTTTTATTGCTCATCGCATCATGTGAGGTATGTTTCCGATTCATCTTTCTTAGTGATGAAACTGATTCAATTGATGATATAGCTTTAGACAACGAATATGATTAGTTATGTCCAAATTGCGTCTAAAGATAATCATAAAAAAGACAAAAAGTTAAAAAGCTACTAGATATAGTCTAAATTGAGCTATGAATTAAAGATAAATTGTCCACACTCGAGAAAAAACAAAGGAGTTGATCTCGATTTGTGACATAGTGTCATGTATTATAATTAGACTTTGATAACTCAAAGATGTGTTACTAGTTAAACAAATTTGAAATAGAGTACAAATTGTTGTATGAATTGATTAAATAATCATAATATCAAATCTTTGATAAATTAGGTGTTGGGTTTAATTCATTGTAAGATTCAGCATGTGGAACTATGGATTATAAAAATACATAATTAAAAAAAAAAATTTATGAAATCTCAGAAAAGGCGTATTCTGATGGAGGTCTACATCCTAAATGGAGAGCAAAGGTCACGGTGATTGAAGAGTCGAAAGACTTAACATCACTATCTCTTAATGAGCTCATTAGAAACCTCAAAGTCCATGATATGATCATCAAGAAAGATTCCAAAATAGTCAAAGCAAAAGTTGAAAGGAAATCTCTTGCTTTAAAGGATAAGAAAGAATCTAGTGATGAAGAGTGTTCGACTTCCGGTAGTGAAGACAAAGAGTACGCCATGGCGGTAAGAGACTTCATGAAGTTCTTTAAGAGAAGAGGTAGATTCGTAAGACAACCTCGAAACGACAAAAAGACCTTTCAAAGAAGCCGAGACGACAAAAACAGCAAAAGTGAAAGGAAGTGCTTAGATGCGGAGATCCAAATCATCTTATTGGAGAATGTCTAAAGCCACCGAGAGACAAGAACCAAAGAGCCTTTGTCGGAGGCTTTTGAGCGATAGCGGTGAAGAAGATGATGAAAAGGTCAAAGATGAAACGTGTCTTGTAGCTCACGCATCAAGTGAGATATGCCTTGGAGTTAACTTGGAGCACGACGAATGAATCAAGGATAGCGGATTCTCTAAACATATGATGGGCAACCGAAAGCTCTTCTCCACTTACAAGGCATACAATGGAGGTAACGTCATTTTTGGTAGTAATCTTCGCGGTAACATCATTGGCAAATGTACGATTTCCAATGACTCTCTCAAAATAGATAATGTAGAACATGTTGATAACTTAAGATTTAATTTGCTAAGTATAGGACAAACATGTAACAATAAGTGTAGAGTAACTTTTTCTGAACATGATAGTGAAATCACTAAGGACGGTAAGTCATAAGTAAAGGTATTAGGAAGAAAGGCTTATATGGGATGAAATTAAGAAATAAGCCTAAGGATCAAATTTGTCTAACTACGATTGATGAAAATTCTACCTTGTGGCATAGGAGATTAGGACATGCAAATATGCGTCTCATTCAATCGTTGGCCTCTAAGGAATTAGTTAGAAACTTACCTAAGCTTAATTTTGATCAATATTTTTATGATTCTTGCAAAATTGGAAAACAAGCTCACGCTAGTCACAAAGCTAAGAATGTAGTCTCAACGACTAGATGCTTAGAACTTCTCCATATGGATCTCTTCGGTCCATCCGCCGTACGAAGTTACGGAGGAAACCGTTACACCCTAGTCATAGTAGATGGCTACTCTAGGTATACTTGGACTAAATTTCTTAAGGATAAAACCGAAGCTTTCGATCAATTCAAAATATTTAGTAGGAAAATCCAAAACTAATTAGGTTGTTCAATAGTGTCAATAAGAACCAACCAAGGTAGAGAGTTTGATAATGAGGTGCAATTTGGAGAATTTTGTAATGCCAATAGTATTACACATAACTTCTCGGCTCTACGCACTCCTCAATCAAATGGCATGGTTAAAAGGAAAAATAGGACACTTTAAGAAATGAGTAGGACTATGTTGAATGAGCAATCGTTACCATAAAAGTTTTGGTGTAACACTGTGGATACTTCAACATACATTCTCAACCGAATTCTCATTAGAGCTATTCTAGGAAAAACACCTTATGAACTCTTAAGAGGTAGAAAACCTACGCTAGATTATTTTAGAGTGTTTGGAAGCAAGTGCTTCATTTTGAACACAAAAGACTACCTTACCAAGTTTGACCCAAAGTCATACGAAGGTGTCTTTTTAGGTTATTCTCAAAATAGTAAAGCCTACATCATCCTAAACAAACACACTAGGAAAGTCGAAGAATCACTTAACGTGACATTCGATGAAACTCCTCCACCCTCTAAGACATCACCCTTGGTAGATGATGACTTAGATGAAGAAGAAGCAATTAAGATCACCGAAAAGAAAAACCTAGAAAACGACATTGTGGATGAAACTTTAGAAATTGATGAAATAATCAACATTAAGGAATCTAGGAACCATCCATTAGAAAATGTCATAGGAAACCTTAACCAAAGAACCCTTAGGTCACAAGCCCAAAACCAAAGTAACTTTTTCTGTTTTATATCAACTATAGAACCTAAGAATGTGAATGAAGCGTTAGGAGATGAAAGTTGGATTGTCGCCATGCAAGAAGAATTAAATCAATTCGTTGCTAACGACGTTTGGGAGTTAGTTCCTCAACCTAGGAATATGACAATCATAGGAACTAAGTGGGTATTTAGAAATAAGTATAGAATAATAGTAATCTTTGATTTATATAAGAACTAGAGATAGTGGGTTGGATGAACTTAGAGAGAGAAAGTAAATGGAAATGGAATGTATATTATGTGTGTGAGAAAAGGAACAACCAACCACCTCTCCAAGGCATGGAAAGGTACTTATATACTTACAAGGGGTGGATGGGCCTTGGCTTAATGGGCTTATCCATGGGCCTTGGTCTAACTACCTATGTAAGTTTCCAAATATTGCTATACGAGCTATCTACCGATATCTATGAAGTGACCAAGACTTTTCTAGGAATTTTGTATTCCTAACAATCACCCCCTAAGGGAGGTAACTTCATGTTATAAAAACTTAAACCTAGCATACTATGAATGTCTTCATTCTTGTGCTCACAGACTTCTTTATACTTTTCATTTTCTTGTGAATATGGCGTATTGATCATTGACTTTAGTCTTGAGCTTGTTCCTTTTGCTTGATTTGTAAGTGAATATGTGATCTTGAGCATCTTGAGACCATCAACCAAGCATAATCTCTTTTCGCCTTCTTGTAAACTTTGCCATCTTGTGAACTTGTGACTTTTGGACTGACATGCTCATACCTTTCTTAATTTGTCGACTTGAAAAGCATTAATGCTGCATCTTTCTTGAAATTCTTTAACTTTAACACTTTGTCACTTCGAGAAAGACGTTCGGTATCAGAGTGACTGAAACTTCTTTGAAATTATTTGACTTTAATACTTCGTCACTTCAAGAAAGACGTACGGTATCAGAGTAGCGGAAGTCTTGAAACATGTACTTGAGCTTTCATGATGTCTTTATGTTTGTCGGTCGGGTATGAGCATGTGGCTATGAATCTGTGAGTCAGCTGGAACCAGGTACCTCCATGACCATCTTTATGTGAATCTGCAATAAAACAGTTAGCAATAAATCTGGGGGACGAATATGGCTTTGTCATTCGCCCGTGTTTGGTTGGAGTAACCTTCAAATCCGTGAGGATCGACCTGTGATCAGGTAGATTCAATTTAAGAAGAATCTCCTTGACAGGATTTCCAGCTGTAGTATTGAATCTTTCTAACACATATGTATTAGATTCATCAAACTCAGCATGTTCTCATTACCGGAACGTCTCAAAGCAGACAGCACGATAAGAGTGAACCAGTGAGTTACTGTCTCACCGATTGAAATAGAAAATCGATTTGAAAATCAATCGACGTGTCACTTGCTAAAGTGGTTTTGTGACACATCGAGAGTGTTAATCATTTCAAAAATTCATCATCAATCGTCAATTCATAACCTGGAACAAGTTTGATTCTTATAGAATCGCACCATTGTTTCTTTCCAGTTGTCACAAGTTTGATTCGTATAGAATCGCACAAGTCACCTACCATGAGCTTGTTTGATGTTGACTCAAGCAGGATTTCCATCTTCATTGTGAAAATATCACTCGGATGTTCTGGCAAAATCACAAGGATAATGCGTAGGACTCTTTATATATATTTCTCGTTATTCACATTGTGTGAGATAGCAAGCATAATTTTGACAAGTGTCCTAATGAGATTTATGGATGATCACTTTTGGCTCTAGACTCAATAGTACACTTTGATTTTAGTGATCAAAGGCTGGCAGATTGCCACCTTTTCAATATCAACTAACTCGGAGTGAGAAAGTTGATAGAAATGCATGTAATCTCCGTGAGAAATGAAACAAGAGTCTGTTGAGAGATCTTGAGTGGCTAGGGAGGGTTGTGCATAGCGTCACTGGGTCTATAACTGTCTTCAATGTCAGAAAACAACTTAGTGTTTCCGACAGATTATGTATGGACCCGGTTTCTGCCTAAGTGTATGGAAGGCTTCTTTCTTTTCACCCTTTATTCTTATATTTCTTTTTCATTCTTCAACCCCTTCAGCGCTTACCGAGACTTCATAACTAACACCTTGTTGGGTTTATTCCAGTGCTAGCTCCATCTTAGTCGGCACTTTTCCCAATTCTCACTTTTCTCCTTTTGTATCATACCTAAGGACTTCTACATCAACTAGTAGATATCCCTGGGTAGATCCCTCCGGTTCTAGTTGGATCATGGGATTTGAATACCTATGCCTAACCACCTTATAACTTCATAAATTTAAGTACATGGTTGGTCTTTTGGGTATTCCATCACAATCAAAACCAAAATCATTGAAAAAAATTCAATCAAAGTGTTTGATATAAATATTAAAAGATTTACACTTTGAGAGTTTTTCATCATCACTAAAAGCTCCCCCTTAACATGTGCATCGTAATCATAGTACATGTTAAGTTTAGAGTGCATTGAGTCCATTTTATGTGATCACATTTCAATACAAGTTAGGTTTAGTTTAATCACATTTTCTCCCCTTATCCAAAATGTTAATCCCTTGATATTTTAGATATCAATTGATTAAACGCTCGGGGACAAAATGTTACACAATAACTAATAGGAACATTTTATTGCTCCCCCTTAATTTTTGAGGGTATATAAGATAGTGCTGAGTACAATAATTTGAATTTTTTTGAATTTACTAAGAAATTCTTGAAAATTTTGTACTCGAGCACACCTTATTATCACCATAAGTCAACACTACATATATATATTTTCACAAGATTATTATGTACGAGGTTTGACCTGAATGATGAGAACATCATATGATAGAATCATATGGTTCTTTGTAGCAGCCGTAGGTCTCCTTCGTACAATCTCCCACCAACGAACTTTTCTAAGCTCCTCATCAACCTTCTTTCTTTCAAGAAGTTGTCAATCTAATCTTTCTCTATCCAAGCACTCTTCGGCATTGCTTCAACTTTATTTCCAAGTTACGAAAGTCTTTTCTCCAAACTTTGAGTATGAAACAGATTCAGATACATATGTAACTTGAGCTTGTGAAGTTGGTGATGTCTGTGTTGATGTTGTCTTAGCTTCCTCCTAAACCAGCAATCCTTTCTTGAGTAGATTCAGAACTTTATTGGAAGCCACATCAAGCAGTCTTGATGTATAAAGCCTAGATATCCGAAGTACATAATTAATTCAAAACTGTAACACCAAAGTCAATTAAGTCCAGAATGTTTGTATTTTTCCTTACACGATAGTGATGATATAAATTGAAACACCAAAGTCAACTAAGTCCTGGATGTCACAATTATTCCCTCTAAGTAGTCGAAATGAAAACACCAAAGTCAACTAAGTCCTGGATGTCACAATTATTCCCTCTAAGTAGTCGAAATGAAAACACCTAAGTCAACTAAGTCCCAATGTACTCATTTTTTTCTACAAAATACTGACTAACTTAAGGAATCATCATACTTATCAAACCTATGTGTACCTCTTTTGTTAACTAATTCTACTTCTTTTAAGAATAAGCTTAGAGATTGACCGGTAGGGAAAACATTAATTGAATCAGAAAGAATTCTTCTCACATTTTAAATAATAATTCTCCTAACACTTCCCTTGGGAACTCAAATGATGCATACTAAATGTTGACGAGATGTCTCTTTCCCTATGAGGTTGAAATAGTGCACTCGAAAGAAACAAAGAAGGCCTAAAATCAAAAGAAACTAACCATGAAGATAAGTTCAAAAGAAGGCCATGGACTTTATCATGTATACATCTACTCCTTCCCCCTTGCTGGTTTTGACACCTTGAAATCAGCAAAACCTTATACGCACACATATTCGAGATCATGTTTGAATAATTAATAAGCTTAAATCTATTCCGTGTGAATCAACTTCAAGGCATTTAAAACTATGAAAGTATTTCCAAGCATTCCTAAGTCTTTTACAAACTATGAGGTGTTGGAAATATTGGTCGTCTGTAGTTTAAAGCCTGAATTCACTAAGTCTCACAGTGACTTATTTTGAAAGACTATTTTAAAAGATTATTTGATGACGCTTTCTCCCCCTCAAATAACGACCCATTTTCTATTTAAAGAGATGTTGTCATTGTTTGAGTGGTTGAATTGTCTTTTAAAAACTTTTTGTGATTACTGAAAACACTGATTCATTTTAAAGACAACTTTTTACCAATAACAATAAGATTTCTCTTATTTTAACACATAAGCGCACTGACACGTACACTTATGGAATATAGGAAGCACGGGTTGTGTTGCAAAGTAAACAAAGCCTTTGCATGGTCATTAAGTAGACCATGCCCGAGAATAAATTCCCGTTGTTAGGAACAACTGTCTTTTTTACGACATGTCTTCCTCAGGATAAAAAGCGGGTTACTATCTGAAATAATAGTAAGCCATTTGGCATGTTTTGAAAAACATTTGAACTTTTGCACGAACTTTATTTATGACCACGTGTCTTTATTGAAAGACATTTCTAGGGACGTAAATATTATCGTTTGCAAAAGACATGCCAGTGAAACCTCTTTTTATATTTTTCTAATTTTTAAATTTTCTATTTTGTTTTTATAAAAGTTTTTATAAAAGTTTTTTTAAAATGAAAAATCTTTTGGTTTTTCTGGTTTTTAAGATATATACATATGATACAGGATATCAGAATAGGTGCCACCACTATTCTTCAGCTTCATCTGCCAACTGTTTTAGGGTCTCAGGCGTAAAGCTTCGCATTCCCAGCTTGTCGATCAAAAAATTAATCCTTTCTCTGCACAGATCCTTTGTGAAGATGTCCGCTAGCTGATACTCCATGTTGACAAAGTAAAGCTCTACTACTCCATTCTCAACTTGCTCTTTGATGAAATGGAATCTTATATCAATATGCTTCGATCGGGAGTGTTGAACATTGTTGCAGCATAAGGCGATAGCGCTTTTATTATCACAATACATTGGAATTTTGTTGAATCCAAGGCCGTAGTTGGTAAGTTGTGATCTCATCCATAAGATTTGAGCACAACAGCCGGATAGGGCGATGTATTCAGCTTCCGTACTGGATATTGCAGCGCTTTTTTGCCTTTTTGATGACCAGCTTACAAGTCTATCTCCTAAGAACTGCATACTGCTAAAAGTACTTCGTCTAGTATCTTGGCAACCCGCGTGATCAGTGTCTGCATAAGCTGTTAGAGCAATAGAAGAATCCTTTGGATACCAAAGTCCCCTATTAACGGTTCTTCTTAGGTGTTTAAAGATATTTTTAATAGCATGAAGGTGCTTTTCAATAGGCTTTGCCTGATACCGGGCACACATGCATACATCAAATGTTAGGTTTGGTCCACTGGTTGTAAGATACATAAGGGTGCCGACCATTCCACGTTAGTGTGTAAGGTCCATGGCTTTCCCTTATGGATATTCATCCAGTTTGGATTTCTCCACCATGAGAGTATCCACGGGGTCACTAGATTCCATACCATACTTCTTTAAAGATTCAAGAGCATATTTTGACTGGTTTATAAAGATGCCTCTAGGATTCTGAAAAATTTGTAATCCAAGAAAGAATGAAAATTTTCCCATCATTGACATTTTAAACTTAGAACACATTATTTTTGAAAATTCATCACAAAGTTCAGGTGTGGTAGAAGCAAAGATAATGTCATCGACATAGATTTATACCAGGAGGATGTCATTTCCTTGTCTTCTAATGAACAGTGTGGGATCCACGGTACCGTTGGAGAAATATTGAGTGAGTAGAAAGTTAGACAATAGATCATACCACGCACGCGGAGCTTGTTTCAAACCATAAAGAGCCTTCTTAAGCTTGTATACATGATTCGGATTGTCTTGATCCACGAACCCATCCGGCTGGCTGACATAAACTTCTTTACGCAGAATACCATTCAGAAATGCCGTCTTCACGTCCATTTGATAGACGATCATATTCTTGTGAGCGGCAATTGCGAGGAATATTCTGCTAGCTTCAATTCTAGCCACCGGAGCAAAAGATTCCTCAAAATCAATTCCCTCTTCTTGACGGTAACCATGAGAAACCAATCGAGACTTGTTCTTTAGAATTCCTCCCAATTAATCAAGTTTCACCTTGTAGATCCATTTTAAAGTAATGACCATCACTTTATCAGGATGAGGAACGAGTTCCCAGACTTTAAGACGTTCAAATTCATTAAGCTCCTCTTACATTGCTTCAATCCAGCATGCTTGAGTTAATATGTCTTTGTAGTTCTTAGGTTCAACTGATGTGAGAAAGGCTTCATAGTGACAGAATAAGGCTTGTTCATGAAGTTGTAGTCGTGTGGAAACAGGTCTTTGGAGTCCACCAAAAATGTTTTCTAAGGGATGATCCTTGGTCCATTTGTTAACATGTTCTGAGTAGGGAGTAGCAGTGTGCACAACAGTAGGAATAACATCCGAAGAAGAAGATGCTTCAGAATCATGTTAAGGGATTAGAATACCAAAGAATGGATCATTATTCATGTGTGCAACATCAAGGTCGTGATCGTCTTCTTCAACATCATTAGAGATGACAGGGGATTGAGTTTCGGTTATAGATTAAGAATTACTGGTAGAGGGTGCATCTTGATCAACAGTAGTTAAAGAAGGAGAACCGGTTGAATCAACTGGTTCTAGAGCAACTACTTCAACTATTGGAGCAATGACTTCAGGAGCTGGTAGATCTACATTTGGTGGAGGAGTGTGTAATTCGTCAAATAGTGGTTGAAACAAAATATCCCAGTCAGATCTCAAAGGTGGTACAAATGGTGTTGAAGGAGGAGGGTTTGGAACGAGTCTTGAACTGATTGTTGCAGGAGTCATTTCATGAAGTACGGGTTTGGAACTGCTGTGTTTAGAAGCCATCGCAGTCAGCTCATCAAAATCAACATGAATTGTTTCAATGATTCGTCTGGTACATCGGTTGTAAATTCGAAATGCTTTCTTTGTGGGTGCATAGCCAATGAAAATACCAATATCAACTTTCGGTTGTAACTTGCCCAAATTGTCACTATCATTTGTCGGATAGCAGAGTGCACCAAATACATAGAAAAACGATAAGTCGGGAGGTTTGTCATGTAAAAGCTCATATGGTGTTTTTCCGTGACGAAGACGGAAAATGGAATGATTTTAGGTGTAACATGCGGTAGCAACTGCTTCTGTCCATAAGAATAACGGAGCTTTTTCATAAATCAACATTGTGCGGGCAGCTTCAATTAGCGTACGATTACGTCTTTCAACGACACCATTTTGCTGTGGAGAGCGAGCAATAGATGTTTCATGAGAGATACTAACTTTCTCATAATATTCACGCAAAGTTTGATTAACAAATTCAGTTCTATTATCTATTCTGATGCATCAGACAGGTACTTTTAGCCGCACTTAGATCATCTTGAGAAACTTGATTATGAAATCTGGAGCTTCATCTTTTGACCTTAAGAACTTAACCCATGTAAATCGAGAGAAATCATCAACAATGACGAGGATGTACTTCTTTCCATTAACACTTGCGACACGCATTGGTCCACAAAGATCCATGTGCACAAGATAGAGTTTTTCATGGTTGGTGTCTTTAGATTTAGGTTTGTGGGGTTTCTTCTTGCTTTTGCCCATTGCACAAGAAGAACACAGATGATCCTTTTTAAATTTAAGCTTAGGGAGACCTCGAACAAGATCATGTCTAGCTAAATGGTTGATTGCACCAAAGTTCAGATGAGACAGACGTTAGTGCCATAGCCAGGACTTAGTCTTTGAGGCCTTTGACATGAGACATATAGGAGAGGACGCCATCATATCTCTAAGAGACAGAGTATAGAGATTGTTGCCTCGAGATCCAGTCAATAGATCAACACCTTCCAAATTACGAATGAAGCAGGTGTGTTGACGAAAAGCAACTTCAAGGTTCGAATCACAAAATTGCCTAACGGAGAATAAGTTGTGTCCAAGTCCTTCAACGTAGTAAACTCTTGATATCGTAACATTCCCAATCTGATAATCACCATATCCTAATATCTTTGCCACGTGATCATTTTCAAATTTGACTGTACCCAAAAACTTATTGACGAAATTGGTAAGCTGAGAGCGATGTCCGGTCATATGCTTGGAGCAGCCGGAGTCCAAATACGAGAGAACAATTTGGACGACCTGCATTCATCAAGAGAGGAAGATGGAACATCAGAAACTATGGATCCCCAAGATGGAATGGGTTCCGTTTTGCTAGCAGATATAGATTTAAGAACCTTAGATTTTCTAATAGGAACATTAGTTTTAGATTTCCTAAGTTTCCTTGAGTAAACCAATGTTACAACAAGATTATGTGTTTCATTTTCTAGAGCAGTTGGTTTCCTAAGGGGTATTTCAGTAGTTGTGGTAATCCTAGTTAAAAGGCATGCATTTCCTACTATAGTGAAGGTTCGACCAGTAGGTTTCTAGATGTATTCAATATTTGAAAACACCTTTTCTGTTGGTTTCCAAACTTTTATCTTTGAACTTTTGTTAATAGATTTAGATTTTTTACGAGCATT
>BQNB010064339.1:21657-35346 GCA_026074375.1 Tanacetum coccineum
AAATCTTTTGAGAGATTATGAGTGGCTAGGGAGGGTTGTGCATTGCATCACTAGGTCCATGATGTTAGTCTTCAATGTCAGCAATCATCATTGTGATTCTGACAACAGATGTATTGACCCGGTTTCTGCCTTAGTGTAGGGAGAGCTTCTTTCTTTTCACCATTTGTTCTTACAATTCTTTTTCATTCTTCAACCCCTTCAGTTCTTACCGAGACTTCATGAATAGTATCTTGTTGGGTTTGTTCCAATACTAGCTCCATCTCAATCGACACTATTTCCTTATTCTCACTTTTACTCCTTTTTTTATGTCATACCTAAGGACTTCTACACTAACTAGTGGATTGTCCCTGGGTAGATTCTTCGATTCTGGCTGGATCATGGGAACTAATACCTAACCTTACCAACCTTATAACTCCGATAAATGTAAATACATGGTCGGTATTTTTGGTACTGTTTACCTTGCCATAAAAACCACTTGAAAAACTCAATCAGGTACTTGTGATATAAATATAAAAGCTTTTTGTACCTCGATTGTTTTTGCTTTTCAGAATCGCTCCCCCTTAACATGTGCACCGATATACGAAATTGTTTAGCACATGGAGGATGGAGTACACTTATGAGTCCATAAATCACATTTTTATAAGTTTTTATATTTTAATCACTTTTTCTACCCTTATTAAAAATTTCAAACCCTTTGATATTTTGGATATCAAATGATTCAAATGTGCTAGAAAACTAGGAGAAAAAATGTGCCAATTTTTCACAAGCCGATAATGGAACATATTAATGCTCCTCCTCAAATTATGAGGGTATGTGTTAGTGTCATGTATAAATTTTTTTGAAGGATTTTGAGTTTAATCAAAAAACTCATGAAAAATTTATACATGGACACATAACACCTAAAGATACACTACATATTTATAATAATGTACAAGATATAATATACAAAATAAGATGATATTGACCTGAGTATCGGAATGATACAATCATTCAGTTCTTTAGATAAGTCTGTAGTCAACATCTCTTAACCTTTCACTAACAAAGCTTTCGAGACTATTGAAAATTCTCCTAATCTTGAGTCTTCTCTTGATCACCTCCATAAACTCTTTACTCCTCCTTCTATCGCCCTCAGACCAGATTCTTTTCTCCATGCCCGGATTGTACTTGAACAGCCTGAAGTCTTTAACCATGTGAGCCAGCCTTTCTAAAATTCTAGTCAACGTGCCATCACTGAACTTGTGCACCTCATTCTCCCTCATCATCTTCTTTTGATCATTCCTATCTCTGTAGATTACGGCCCTTGGCTTAGAAACAATGGTGTAATCTTCTTTGTAGAGAATGTCAGAGGTATCCCAATTCGGTTCTGTGAGGTTGAGCTTCGTCTGATAGCTCTCAATGCCGAGTTGCAAGTCTTCCACACGTTTTCTGATAACACTGTTCCTAATCCACATGTTGACTGCGTTGAACAGGTTAACTTTGTCGGATCCAGACAGATGGTTGAGCTTGCCTTAAAGATGAAGCAGGTACAGGTCTTTAAAGTCATTAGGATGCAAATTCTTGAAATCCTATTATGAGATCTTGTATTCATTATAGTCAACTCTACGTAGAACAATCTCTTATCTGGATATTGTCTTGAGACTGACAACACTGAGAATCCGCATGTGAGATCTGACTGCATGACGATCAGAGGGGGCACTGTGTCTGGTACTATAGAATTCCTTGCGCTTAAACCACCAATGAGAAATACCATGGGCTTCACTTATATCGTATTCTTGTTCACTTTCAATCCACAGTGATGGTACGAGTTCTTCTAGCCTAAAGTCTGGATAGTTAGCTGCCTTCAGCTTGGATATAGACAGAGCACTCCTTATTTCTTTGCTGCCTGACACAAGATATTCTAGATCCTTATTGAAGAAGAATTGTGGTTGAATTGTTACCTGACCAGGTGGACCTCCTAAAGGTAAAGGTTTGCTTACGTCAGGCACAACCTTGTGACCCTTCGGGTTAACCAAATCAATCTGATCTGTAAGCATCAAGTGACACTCTTCCATCTAAAATTGGAGGGAAATGTTGTTCGAGTGAAATGCTCTGACTACCTTGTAAGCTGGACCTTCAAAATCAGCTTTGCTGAGCTTTAACTTCCTAATCTGTCAGCAATACCATTTGATGAATAAGCCCATATCACCAGTTTTCTAAAGTAGCTTGTTTTCTTCAGGGTCTTTATTCGATGTAGCAAAGGCATTGGCCCAGTTGTTCTCAGGTTCAGGTAGATCATTCGGAGGAACTATCCAGTCCGATTCAGGAGTTTCTGGCCTGTCTTCTTCGAGTACGGGCTTCAACCAGTCAGGGCTGGTTTTGATCTTTGGAAGAGGAGCCGCACCGATGTCCTTGGAATCTGAGATATGCACATCATCAGGTATGGGAATATCATTAATAGGCTGTTCAAATTGAGAAGCTTGCTTTTGTTTATAGGAGTTGGAGGATTTCTAAACTTGAGTTTCTCTGGTGTCAGATGTTTTCCACGCTGATGACTGCTGACCTTGAGACTTTTGTGAAGCAGAGGCATCAGAATCATGCTTCTTCCTTTTGCTTTGGTCCGAGTCCTTAGGAGGTGGTGGAGGAGGATCTTGATCATCTTGACGCCTCTTACGAGATGTAGTCAACGTTTCATGAAGTTCTTCTTGGTTGTCACGATCCATCGACACCTCAAGAGCTTCGTAGAGAGCTTCATGTTCAGGATGAGATTTGTAGGAGCCACTTTTAAACATATGTTGGTGAAGAATTTCCTTCATATCAGCTTCAGATAAGTCTCCGAAGCATTCTTGAAGTGGAGCTTGAAGAGCTGTTTGTACAGCCTCTTTTACAACTTCATTGATAGTTTGATCGATCTTATGAGGCAGATCCCGAAGCTCCAACATGAAGACCCTGGATGAAAGACCTTGAACAGTTTTGTCCTGAAGCTTGTGTCTCTTCTCAAAGTTAGCACATACCGTTTCCAGTGCCGAGACACAAGATGCTAACGCATGATCTGTTATGCTTTGTTGTTGTGGAGGTGGTGGTGGAAGGGTTGTTGTTGTTGTTGTTTCGGTTGTAGCTGTAAAGACTGGTTCTTGAATGGTAGAAGATACAGGTTTTGGAGGTGTGAGATCGATAACAGGTGTGGATAATAGAGGAACAAAAGATGAAGCTTAATGGATTGGAACTGTTACCATGGACTCAACTTCGATTTCCATATTAGCATTTCTTGGTTCATCTTCCGTCAATAATGAATTGGTCACCGAAGGTAAAGTTATCAAGATTTTTAATGGACGACAAAGTCCCAGTTGAGCTTAGTGGATTTTCTAAGTAGACATGTTCCTCATCTAGATGCTTCAAACTTTTATGTACTTGAGGATACACAGTGGCAAAGAAGTCATCATGCATGGGCTCAAGGTCTGGTCCAAAAAGAGCCACATGACTTTGTCTAGGATTTGGTCCAGCCTGGTCTTCTTCCATGAGAACACGCTCTGGTGGTGGTCGAGACTCGGGTATTTTACCAGGGTCTGATCCATCCCGGTCTTCATCAATTTCAGCAGTCTTTTCCTCTAGATCTACCTTGTTAGCTACATCTTCTCCTTGTTCTTTACCAATATTTAGGATCTCGGTATCACCTTCATTGTTTGTCTTATCCGTATAAGCACTTATGGGAGATGGAGTATCATGAACTATATTTGCGGATGTGTCATCCTCAGGTTGTGTAGATGGTCTAGTTGATGCCTCCTCAATTGCTGGAGTGCGCCTCTGGAGAAAGAATTGGTCCGTGGTACTCTTCTTCTTAGGGTTGTGCAGATCTAGCAGTGATTGGGCAACCTGTTCATCTGTAGCGATGTCTTTCCCTTTACCTTCAACAGTAGGGAGTTTTTGAGTGATACATGAGACAGGTTTGCGAAAAGCTACTCCGACGACGGGTGGTTGAAAGGATTCCAGGCTTATCTGAATCTCTTGCTGAAGATCATAATCTACCTCTTCACCTTGAGGTTCAGGTTCAGGTTTAGGTTCAGGTTCAGGTTGTTCTTCTTCATTAACAAGCTGGAGAGAACTCTTTCCCTTTCTAACTTTCCTTACTTTACCCTTGCTGGCTTTCTTTGAGGGAGTAGGCTTTGTGGATTTCTCTTTCATAGGCTTTAGCTGTTTAGCAGGTGCTGGTTTGGATTGCTTAGAAGACACTGGCTTGGGTTGCTTAGCAGTTGTAGGCTTCTTAGACTGATCGACTTTAGATACTGACTTCTTCATTCCCCCCTCTTCAGTTGTAAATTTATGATCATGCTTTGCAACCATTTCCAAGTAAGCGCTGTAGTAAGGTGTGTTCCTAATATTGTTCGTGATCAGCTCCTTAGGAATTTGTATTCCAAAGACTTCATCTTCTTCGCCTTTAAGGACGAACTTGAGATATCCAAGACGGTGATCATCTTCTGCCATGTTAAACAGAGACCCAGACCTTTGGTTAATGTTGTATTTTCTCCCCAAATGGTAGATAATCAGCTTTGTAAACCGACAATAAGGAATAACACGAGGTTTAATCTTCTTGTCCTTCTTAGTAGCAATGCCCAGATTGGCCCTATCAGCGAGAAAAGTCTGGATAGCTTGTACAAATTCTTCCCACATGAGTTCAGCATAGTCAACATTTGTATGGGTAATAATACCCTAAATTATCTGAAGAACTAGATATCTGGGCCTATCAAACCCAGAAGTCTTGCTTGTGAGATATTGGTTGATCATCAACAATATAGCTCTCTAAGGTTGATATAGGTTGTTCACAGCCGTCCTTGATACAAAGTGGATTTCCTCCGGATAGCCCAGCGTATTCACAAAGTCAATGATTGCATCACCCGAAGGAGGTGACTCAAAATGATGAGCTTGATCAATGGGAGTTATCTCTTAAGCTTCCCTTAGAAGATTTGCGTTCAGTATGAACCCGTTTTCATCGAACTGAAAATGGTAAACTATAGTCTTTGCCTCCTAAGTAAGGGTATTCTAAAAATGTTGAATGTAGATAGCTGGAACAGAAGCTGAGGCAGTGAATGCTCCGAAGAAGTTTGTGTTTTATAGAATATCCACAGAGATCTAAAAAATTAGGTTCCTTTGCTTCTTTTGAAGATCCAAGACATAATTACTCTTTCCAATAGACACCCATGCATTAAATGGTAGTATTTGATCATCAGATCTTGTGGGATGAGCAGGGCGCTGGGAACATTCTCATTAGGTTTATTATCATAACTCAGAATATCAATAAAGATAGGCAGACATGACATATATTTGATGTTAGATGAGAATAATAGTCTTAGTGCTTGACATGCTTTGATTAAGGTGTGATTAAATCAAGTACGATGGAATATTTCACATTGAGTCGGTGGTCATTGACTTGGGTCAAACTAGATGTCAACATAAGTTAACTTTGGTCAAAGGTCCAGAAGATATCTGTTGAACTCAATCATATCCGGCTTAATAATTAAACCGCTAAAAGGTGGATTGAGCAAACCGCTACGAGGCAAGCCTGACAAACCCCTATGAAGTGATTTGATCAAACCGCCACGTGGAGAATCTGTCAAACCGCTATGAATATTTTAATCAATTAAATCAAAACCACTATTAATATTTTAATTGATTAAATCAACCCGCTATAAGTAAACCACTATGAATATTTTACTCAATTTAATCAAACTGCTACCCTTTAAGAAAAACTCGAAATAGCGGTTTGAATATTTTAATAATAAAAATAATCTTCATCAAACCGCTATCACGTAGCGGTTTCCCTGCTTTCATTAAAATATTCATATTTTCATCAAACCGCTATCAGGCAACATCAAACTGCTATACGGCATATCCATGGCAAACAGCTATCAAGTACTAAGCAAACTGCTATCTAGCAACAAAGGCAAACCGCCATGAAGAAAACTAAACTTGAATTCAATTTTCTTACTTTTTGGCAACTCAAATCGTAATCCAAGGCTAACTAAGACACCCTAATCTCCTAGCAAGCAGATCTAACAACCTACACTTTCACATTACATTTCATTCGAGCCTTAGTCTACCTTCAATCCACGAAATCCATTTTAGACACTTAAGGGGGCATGTAAGCTTGCTTGGCTACTTAAAAGTAACTTTATACTAACATTCACAAGCATACAACCTGATTACAACAACAACAAACCGCTGCTTGACTTTAGAAAGTCAAACTATATGCGGAAATCAACAATTCATGCAATGTATTAAGAGAGGATCTCAACTAAACATCAAAGTCTCATTGTCTTAACCTAATGAATAAATCCCAGAAACAAAAACACAATTCTAAACACTCTCCAGGCATTCGATCAAAAAAAGCATATAAAATCGATCTAAGACCACAAATGTGTTTGATCTTCCCCAAAGTATTCATGATCGAGTGCTTAACACCTTAGACCACACCTATCCTACTAATCAATTCACAATTCCAAACAACATTAAACTTTCGAGAACAATCCTAGGACGAATCTAGAAATTATGCTCATTTTAATGTGTTTTGGATCAATTCCTTTCACCTAATGCATCATCTAATGGTATAGAATGAAGTTTTAGAATTACCTTAACACATAATTCACAAGAAATTGAGAATCACGGGGTGACGATTTGGTGGCGGTTTGCATGTTTGAGTGTGTATGTTATCTATTTGACTAAGTAGGTGAAGGTTTGACCAAAAACTGAAACCGCCACCTATTTATACCTCTACTTACAGATTTGCCAGTTTTGGTCCTTGGTGATTCAATCTTTATTAACTTTTAGTTTAAAGTATTATAGAGGTTATATAAGTTAGAATCTTGGCAGTTTCAGTCCTTGTACTTTGTAAGATCTAGGAAACAAGTAGCAAATTACATACAAGTCCCTAAACTCTCTAACTATTGACAATTTTAGCCCTTTAAGTTAAAATTAATTAACTCCCCCTTAAATTATAACCCCGTTCTAAAAAAACTTTCCATTAATTGTGTGATGTTTTAGAAACCTGTTTGATGCAATAAACTTGAAATCACTCTCCCCCTCAAACAATGACCCGTTTTCTATTGAAAGAGTTGTAGTTGTTGTTTGAGTTGAAAATTTTATTGTAACAGCCCGAACTGACTAATTTTTAGCAACACTTTTTCACTGTGATTAACACAAATAATTTTGAAGAATCAATTAAGAAAAAATCATTTGGTTATAAAAAGGAAGACTTCTCTTCTGAATAAGAAATAACGCACTGAAACGTACATTATTCTCATGATGCATGGATATAAAGTAATCCATGCCCGGAAAAAATGAATTACCCGTTTTTAGGAACAACTGTCTTTTTGGCGACATGCGTTCCTCAGATTGAAAAACGGGTTATAGTCTGAAATAACTGCAAACCATAAAGACATGTTTTAAAATTGTTTAAACTTCTGCTCGAACTTCATTTAAAGACCCGTGTCATTATTGAATGACATTTCTAGGTCCGTAAATGTTATTGATTTTCAGAAGACATGTCTTGAAAAATATTTTTGTTATTTTCTATTTTTCTGATTTTTATGGTTTTTGTAGGTTTTATATTTTTGTATTTTTCTTTTTATTTTTAAATATATACATAGGATAGATGAAGACCATCCTTTACTCATCCTCCCCGTCCTGAAGACGTTTAAGGGTTTCCGGGGACATACTCTTCATTCCAAGTCGCGAGAGTAGAAATTCAAACCGCTCTCTTGGCAATGCTTCTGTGAATATGTCCGCAAGTTGATACTCCGTTGTCACAAAGTAAAGTTCAACCACGCCATTCTCGACTTGCTCTCTTATGAAATGGTGGCGTATGTCGATGTGCTTTGACTGGGAGTGCTGGACATTGTTGCAGCAGAGGGCGATGGCACTTTTATTGTCACAATACAGAGGTATATTATTGAATGCAAAAGTCGTAGTGTGGTTAGCTGTCGACCTAATCTAAGTATCTGAGCCAACATCTAGACTGGTAAAAGTATTCAGCCTCTGTGGTGATGATAGCAGTGCTTTTCTGCTTCTTTAATGACCAATGCTCACTAATAGGTCTCCAAGAAACTGTGCACTTCGACGTAATTCTCCTTGTATATTGACACCTGCTTGGTCATCATTGCATAGGCTGTTTAGTACATAGTCAGTGTCGTCGGTACTAAGACCCTAGGTAATGGTGCCTCAAGGTAACGAAAGACCCCGCTTAATTGCTCTCTGGGTGCTTTTGGTAGGCTTAGCCTGATACCTAGCACACATGCACACGGTGAATACTAGATCTAGTCTACTGACAGTGAGGTACATTAATGAGCCAACCATACCTCAAAACCGAGTTTCGTCAATTAGAATCCCTAAGAGGTCCTCATTCAGTTTTGATCTATCAACCATTGGTGTATCTATAGGGTCAGACGTATCCATTCCATATTTTGTTAAAATTCGAGATCATATTTTGATTTATTAATAAAGATGCCTCCGGGACTTTGAGAAACTTGTAAACCTAAGAAAAATGACATTTACCCCATCATTGACATCTGAAAATTTTTGAACTTATCTTTTTAGAAAATATGTCACAAGCTTTAGGATCAGTCGAGGCAAATATAATATCATCTAACGGTAACAATTTGAAAAAGAAGAATATGTTTGATTGTTTTTTGGAGTGAATAACTTAGGATCACTACACCTTGGAGAATTGTTATCCATAAGAAACCTTGATTAAAGTGTTTTGATACCACGCCCTTGGAGACTGCTTTTAAATCCATAAAGAGCCCTTCTTGAAGATGATAGTGCTTGTGGTGGGGTGATCCTGGAGGAATCTAATAAAGCCCTTAGGTTGAACTGTCGTTAGACTTCTTCTTTTAGCTCGACATTTAGGAATACATGTCTGGACATCATCTGGTAGATGATTATGTTTTTGCTGGTAGCATTTGCAATAAAGATTCTGATAGCCTCTATCCATGCACCCGTTGCAAATGATTCCTCAAAATCGATGCCCTCTTCTTGTCGGGATATCCCTTTGCCACTAACCGTACCTTATTCTTCAGAAAATCACCATACACATCAAGCTTGATTTTGTAAATCCACTTGAGAGCGATTATCATTACACATTCGGGTTTTGGAACTAATTCCTATACTTGAAGTCGACCAAATTCATGAATTTCTTCTTTCATAGCTTCAAACCAGCAAGCTTCATCCATGACAGTCTTAACATTCTTGGGTTCGACTTTTGAAAGTATATAATTATAAAGGCACCACAAGGCATCGGTAGCTAACTGTTTTTTGGTGGATACCGGACGAGAAGGATTACCGATTACATTATCCAGTGGGTGATCCTTGTAATATTTTCCGAGATGATTGTATGGGTGAACAACTTGTGTAGATTCATCTGAACTGACATCCCCAGATAATGACTCATCAGAACTAGGTTCTGGAGCAAACACATTTACGAAGGGATTGTTGTCAGCTTGAGCAAAAGGATTGTATTTTATAGTGGGTCCAGCTGCAACACCTTGATGTGAGATAGGAGGTTGTACTACAGAGGATGACAGTGAATAACTTGTGGACGATGCATCTTGATCAATGGTTGTAGAAGAAGGTGCACCGGCTGAAACAACTGGAACTTATACTGCATGAGCAGGAGGTACTGGTCTTTCAACATTAGGGGGTTCAAGGTACTCATCGAACATCGGTTGGAATAAAATCTCCAGATCTTAATTAGTTGGTGGTACATAAGGAGCTACAGGGACTGGATCTGGTACGAGCCCTGAACTGATTTGTCCAGGCGTCAACAAAATGGGCTTGGGTCTTGTACTAATGTGTATAGGAGCCATCGGCTTAGTCAGCTCATCAAATTGCACGTGAATTGTTTCCATGATTTGTCGGGTTCTTTTGTTGTAGATTCGATAACCCTTCCAATTAGGAGCATAACCAACGAAAATCCCAATATCTGTTGTTGCTTTCAATTATCTAAGATATTCACTGTCATTTGTTGGGTAACAAAGAGCACCAAAAACTGAGAGAAATTTAAGATTAGGTTTCTTATCATGCACAAGCTCATATAGGGTTTTGTTATGACGAGTATGAATTAAGGATCTGTCTTGGGTGTAGCAAGCAATATCAACAACTTCAGCCCATAGAAACATCAGAGCTTTTGAAAATATCAACATTGTCCGAGCAGCTTCCACAAGAGTTCGATTCCGTCTTTCGATAACGCCGTTCTGCTAAGGAGTTCTCGGAACAGATTTTTGGTGAAAAATACTGACATTTTCATAATAGTCAGTCAGATATTGATTAACAAATTCTATGCCATTGTCTATTTAGATGTATCTGACAGTTTTGTTGAGACCAACTTGTATTTGCTTTAGAAATTTAATGACGAACTCTAGAGTTTCATCTTTGGATCTCAAAAACTTAACCCACGTAAATCGTGAATAATCATCTACGATGACCAAAATAGTTTTCGTCTTATTAATACTCTACACTCGCATTGGTCAGCAAAAATCCATGTGAAGGGTATGTAGAACTTCCATAATGGTGTTTTCAGATTTGGGTTTGTGGGTATACTTCTTGCTCTTTCCTAGTTGATAAGCCGAGCAAAGATGGTCTTTCCTAAACTTCAACCTTGATAAGCCTCTTACCAAATCTTTTCTTGCAAGATCATTGATGGTACCGAAGTTCTAATGGTTTAACCGACGATGCCACAACCATGATTTGTTCTTGGAGGCTTTTTGACAATAAGCAGATGGGAGAGGACTTCATCATGTGTTCAACAGAGATAGTGTACAAATTTGAGCCCCGAGAACCTTTAAGTAAGTCCACACCATCTTCAGTTCTAACATAACACGAATGTTTTCTGAATGCAACTTCAAGGTCTGAATTACAAAATTGCCCTACAGAAAAGAGATTGTGTTTAAGTCATTCCACAGATTATACCTTGGAGATCACACTGTCACCAATCACGTAATCTCCGTAACCCATGATAGCACCAAAATGATCGATCTCGAATCTAACTATCCCGATGAACTTTTTTACGAAATTCATGAGCCATGAGCGATTCCCCGTCATATGTTTTAAGCAGCCTGAATCTAAATACCAAAGGACGATCTGTACGACCTGCATTTGAAAACAGACGAGGATGAAGAGTTTGGAATATTGGATCCCCAATTTTTGTTAGGGTCTTGTTGGTTAGCAAAAATAGCAGTATATTTCATAGAAGAATCTATTGTCTGTGTTTTAGCTGTAGTGGGAATGCTAGTGGAAATTACCTTGTCCTGTGTGTTTCTACGTTTGTATCTAGTTAATGGTTTCTGAGAAGTGTTACTTAATGTCTCAGTGATTACAATTACACTAGAACTAACGTGGTCAGGTTGGCACACCTTTGGATTTAGTAAGCCTAGTTAAAGGGCACTTGATGAGGTGTCATTTTATACATTTTTTCGGGGTCGTTTAACCCCCTAAATCATGCATTTATGCCCAAAATAGGTACTTAATCTTTCTTTTTCAGGTATTAAGCATTTAGAAGGCATTTGGAGGAAATACACATGACTTGGGCTCATTTGGAGAAGAAACGGACAAGACTACAAACCTACACCAACATTGCTCAAGAATTTCTCCTTAGAAGCTGGAGACGGCGTCACAGATTACACGTGACGCCGTCATAATTCCTACCACGACGGCGTCACAAGATATCGCGATGGCGTCAGCCCGCACGATCCAGCCCATTATCTAGAATATTCTTGTCACGACGGCGTCATGATTAAAACGCGACGCCGTCGCAGCGATTTTCCTATAAATACAAATCTGATTTTAGGATTTTAAGAGTGTAACTTTAGAGTAAAAGAAAGGGACGAACCCTAGTTCATTTAGTAGCTGTTAGGGACGATTTTAGGGCCTCAAAACCCTATTGTACTTCCTTCAATTCATGTTTTAATCAAGTAAGATTATCTTAATCATTCAATATGTCTATGTGTTGTTTGATTCATTATTGTTCTTGCTTTACTTATAACATGCTTGGCTAAACCTTCTATTGTGTTTATTTATGATTGTATGAAACCTAGAATGTAGATCTTAGTGGTGTTGCTTCTTGTGATGAATATGCATGTTAGGTCTTAGAAAACCAGCTTTTGTTTGTATCGCTGTTGATATGTCTAGGAAAACATGATTGTGTAGAAAGGATACCATCGGGTAACAGTCTTCATACTACCTTGCCCCTTATATGGTTGATCCACTCTTAATATATTTCAAATGCATTTAATATACTCTTAGGGGCCTTGTAATAGTCTTCATACTACCTTACTTGTGCGTTGCCTTAACGGAATATTAAATAGACGGCGGGTTCGTGTAATTCGTTCATGACTTAGGAAATAATTACATAGATCGTCACAAGTGTGACAAAGCAACAACACTAGGAGAAGCAATCTAGGGAGTAATACATGATTAAATAAACAGTATTTTATTATATTGTTATCACCAGTAGTTTAGTTTATATTTAGTTTAATAGCTAAAACCAACCACCTCTCCAATATATGATTTTACTTGCTTTCATAAAATATAAAAACACAAAAACAATCTTCCCTCAACCCTTAGAATTATGTTAGACCATGATCAAGCCTTCCCAACCTATTCCCCTAGAGAACGATAACAACCCCTGAGTCTTGCCTATACTACTACTACAACGGTTAGGTACTCTGCCTAGGGAGTTGTAAAACTTCGTGTAGAAGTCTTATGACGACCGCATCAAGTTTTTGGCGCCGCTGCCGGGGAATAGTTAGGTATTGATCACAGTTTCACTTAGTTCTACTTGCTTGAATCCTTTCAAGTAAGATTTAATTTCCGCATATTAGCTTTCTTGTAGTCTATCTTTTCTTTGTGTTATCTGTTTCGTAACCCATTCTCATCAACCACCATGGGAGACGAGAATCCTATCTACACTATAGGAGACTACTCTAAACCTAGCCACAAGGGCTACATGAATACCATTGAGCTCCCCGTAAGGAACAACGTGGTACCTCTTTGACCCGACACCATCCGGTTGGTGCAAAACGGATGCTCATTCCACGGACTTCGGTCTGAGGATCCAAACCAACACCTCAAGGATTTCCTTAAACTCGTGGACTCACTTGACCTTGACGGTGAAAATAAGGAAAGAACGCGTCTGCGTTTATTTCAATTTTCCCTTCGCGATCAAGCTAGCAATTGGCTTGAACGTCTTCCAGCAGGATCCATCATCATATGGGAGGATCTTACTACCCGATTCCTTGCTCAATTCTTTCCACTGGGAAGGACCGCAAAACTCCGCAATGATATCATGATGTTCCAACAACATCATGGAGAATCTCTATCCGAAGCATAGACTCGTTTTAAGGACTTACTTTGAAAAGTCCCTCATCATGGTCTCGACTTATGGCTTCAAATTCAGATCTTTTACGACCATATCGATGGCACCACCTAGAAAGGCATTGACTACGTAGCAGGCGGGAGACTCAGAAAACTTAGGCCAGACAAAGCCTGGGCCACTATCGAGAGGTTGGCCCAATATGAGGACGAAGGGTGGAATGATGCCCTCACCCCAGATGAAGTGAGCCTCAATTTCGAAAATCCCAACATCGAGCAATTACTGGGGATTATGGAGCATAAAGTCGATGCACTTATGTCGGACGCAATCTCGTTAATGGGAAAAAGCGAAAGTGT
>BQNB010064340.1:0-35346 GCA_026074375.1 Tanacetum coccineum
ATATATACATATATATATATATACATATATATATATACATATATATATATACATATATATATATATATATATATATATCGGCATATATGAAATTTTATATCTAAGAATCCATGAACAAGACACAACTTAACATTTTCACAACTTACGTTTTCTAAAAATTTACCGGTTTTCCTAGTCGCTTGATGACACTTGAAGAAATACTAAATGACCACAACCACCATCCATCTCTCATTTCTAACCACCTAAATGTATTGTTAGACTACTTCAATTTTTCCAAAATTTATTGACAAGTTTAACCATTTTCAAAAATACCACAACACAAAGTGTCCGAAACAGGGTCTGCTAGAACTATGCTAATGTTGGACATGATCAGACACATTTAAACTTTACAGAAAAATCTGGAAAAATTCTAGAAAATCATATACAATATGAACTTGCTACTGTGTGAATTACACTAAAAAATATTATGTTTTACTATGTCTGCTTATCATATTATCACAATCTAAAATCTGGTCCTAAAACGCAGTTTCGACAACAATTCTTGTAAAGACCCTTTGACCAACTTTTATTTACTAAAAATTCATGAGGCATTTTTCATTGGAAAGGGGACTCGTTAAACTTAGTTTTAGAATCAAGAAAATCAGAAAAAGCTATTAGGATGATTAGGTTATGACGCACGCAAGTTGATTTAAAATTCTGCACAAATTTTCCTATTCCAAATTTACAACGATCAACCTATCCAAACACACCCATACTATAACTTATTATACCCAATATACCCATTTTAAAGGGTCAAGATATTTTAGTTAAGATATTTTACGCCTAATTATTCTTCATAACGCTAATTGACCATTAAAAGAATTTCGCCAAGTTTGACTTTTTATTATGCATTTTTCTTAAATCTGACCCGTCCAATACGACCCGCTAAATCACGTTTTCACAACTCGAACTCTAAAGCAATTTGATGTAAAACGACATTTCGGATAACTTTTTAGTTCACCTAAGACCAGAAACTTGACAGAAAATGACGATTTTGCCCTTGCAAGTTTCTACAGAAAATCGCCTTTTATACATGTTGCTGTTTGGAAAACTTTTACCACGTTTTTAACTTCTAATGGCCGCCAAACGCTCGTTTTTAAGAGTTACAGGACGTACGGCCTATCGACTCGAAGCTACAGACATCCTCTACCATATTCTTAAGCCTAAACTTTGTTTGAAAATAATACCGACACCCAAAAGGGGCTGTCTGACTTTTTGCATTAATTTGCCTAACCAAAAACCCTTCCAAACGTGATTTTTGCTTCGCTACAACTTTAAATCATGCCTAATCTAACCTATCTCCATCATCTAAACCAGTTTCAATCATCCAATTCATCCAATCACTCAATCTAACACATGCACTAATATCCATAGATTCTTGATATAAAATCAAATACATGCAATGATCATATAATTAAATCAACATAAAAAGGTAACAAAGATACTTACAAATACAATAGAAGAAGAGAAAAAGATTAAACAAAACCCTCATTGTGGTTCTTGTTTTAGCCGAGCACCAACACCCTAATTTTAATAAAACCCAAGCTTTTAACAACTCCAAATCTTGCAAAAACCTTTATATTTAAACCTTTGCAACACCAATTATACTCATAATCAATAAAAATTAAAAAAATCCAAGACTCTTGAAATCTTCTTGCATGTTGTTTATTCTTGTGGAGAATGATAAGGATTAATATGGGAATGATGTAGGAATGATTGGAATTGAAGAGAAATTTTTTGATGATGATTCTTGATGGTGTTGTTGTTGGTTCGAATAAGCAGAGAGGAGGGAGCGGGGAGATTTTGTTTTCTAGTTTATGTTGTGTGTTTTTGATAAGAGTTTAAATGAGAGTCTAACACTTATATATGGGAATGATATCTCTAGTTATCTTTAAAGTGTATATAAAAAAATATATAAGAGAGTGTTTGGTTTGGCTTATTGTAGGGGCTAATAAAATATAAAGGGGTGTTTGGCTATATATATTTTTTTATTTTTCTAAAAATTTACACTACATTATTTTGTGTTAAAACACTTAATTAAAATGTTACAAAGTGTGAAAATACGATTTTGACACGGTTTCGACAAAAACGCGGGAAAAGTTAAGAATTACTAAAAATAAAGGTAATGAAGCTTCCGGAGATAAAGTATGAAGTTTTTGATCTCTTAAAACACTTAACGAATAAATACGAAAAGCACAATTCGTAAATAGCTAAAGACGATAATTTTTGATTATCGGCTAAAATTAAATTCTATAAAAATTAAAAATAGAATTAAAGCTCGGTTAAAATATTGTCCTTAAATTCGGGTTGTTAAAGTTATATATAAAAAAAATATAATTTCTAAAAAAAGGAAAAGTACGCCGCACTTTATGGCGGTTTTCATATATTAACTTACAAAACAAGATTTGACTCATTATAAAAACTCACACACTAACACAAAGCCGCCGGGTTTCTCACAAAAAAATAAGAAAAAAAATTTCAAGTATCAATCCATCAACTCTTTAATCATGCCTAGGGTATGTTAATATCATTCCTTAACTTGTTTATTGTTAAGTTATTCAATTTCTTAATCATTAGGGTTATTTATAATTAGATTAGGGGAAATCAAATATGTGCTTGATATGAAAAATTAACCCCTTAAATTATGATATTTAGGAGTAATTTATCAAAATGCATGCTTAAATATTGATAAATCTTGTAACACTGTTCATATCATGAATTTATCTTTAAATTAAATTATTGGAAAATCATTAAAAAGTTCGAAATTATTTTAACCAAACCAGGAAGTACGCCGGTTTTGCCTCAAAACCGCCGCAATTTTCTCTTTTCCCCGGAAGTACGCCGCACTTTAGTGACATGCACCGCACTTATTATACCAGAATGTCATAGAACGTTTGAAAAACCATCAAAACCTTGACCATTTATGCCAAATCATTTCTAACCTAATTATACGCTTTATTGTTGATTGTTTTTTATGTGTAAACTATAGGAGGAAACGATGATGAAGCCGGGTCATCAAGACCTAAACGCTCTAGACAGTTTGAAACTGTGGAAGAAGTTTTGCTTCCATAAGTTCATCACGAGTTCCTGCTATGGGAAGGCTGCAATAGAGAGGCGAAGTCTAGATACAACACCAGATTAGCCAGTTTGCTTCCTAAGCATATTTACTCGCCATGTGTGGTAAATTAAGACGTATTCAATAGAATGGGATGTTATGGAGAAGTTGATGATATGTTGAGGATTAAGTTGTATGCAGCTGGGTCTGATGAGGAGATATTCACTTCTGTAGTGTAGATTAGAGCTTTTAATATTAATGAACTGGTTTATTCAGAGCTTTGTCATGAGTTTTATTCAACTTATAAATTTGATGAAGTGTGTGCTGATGATGGATTACAAACTAAGAAGATAATCAAGTTTAGACTTTGTGGTCGTGCTCATAGTTTCACTTTGTTGGAATTTGCTCGATGGTTGGGATTGTATCATTCTGATGAGCTTGATGAAGAAGGTTTTAATGTTTATTTTGAAGGAGGTTTGCGTAGTGATGAGCATTTTAACACTCAGGAGTATTGGTTGAGCATCAGTCGAGAGGAGAACCTTAGTTTATCTAAGAGTCATGCTTCTACTATCAGATATCTAGTTTTGAGGGTGGTTCACAAAATGATCACCTATGGTTTATGTCAGAGAACGACTGGGTATGACAAAATTCAGAAAAACAATTTGTAGCTCTTGAGTATGTTTGATGCTAGACACCAAAACGGGTATGCAAATGTGCCTTGGTTGATTGCAAGGTGGATGAAGAGAAAAGGAGCGGGTACTCAGAGGGAGAGTCAAATTTGCTGTAGACAATTTATCACAAACATTGCTAGGAAGGCAAGGGTGTTGATAGATGATGTGATAAGGAGTGTGAGTGCTCCAATTTATTATAGATATTTGGATACGGCTAAACTGAAAGGGTTGATCGACTCTAAGGGTAGACTTATTCTTGAGGATCCATAGCCGGGTGTACCGAGAGTTGGTATTCCTAGACCTCCGAGAGCAACGATGCAGGACTTGTATGATAGGATGAGTCGTATGGAGATACGCCAAGAGGCGATTGAGAGGATGGAGTACATGCAATCGTCTCATTAGGACAGGTACCAAGGAGTGTTTGAGCACATGGTTAGGATTTACAGTGTTCCACTGCAGGGAGCCTATAACCCACCTGGTTATGCTCAGCCACAGTATGATCAGTATTGTCAGCAGTACCCTCCACCATCACAATATCATCAGCAGCAACCGAATGATGATGAGTAGTGTCGAGATGACACAAGTTGGTTGTGTGACCGCATGTTTTGGGTCACGTGTGTTTTAAAACAATTTCAAATTATTATTATTACTATTATGGTGTGTAAAATGCCTATGTTGGCATTTAAAAACAATATTATCGTACTTTCTATTATCAATTAAGAGTATTACTATTATTATTATTTGTGTGCTATGCAATATTTATATTTGTAACAGGAAATGAAAAAAAGAGAGGCGCAAGACAAAATGGCGCGAAGAAGAAACCAGGGAGATTCATAAAGTATTATTTCACTTTTCTATTTTATCTTTCTCTTTAATATTTCATATTAGGGACAATGCTCATATTAAGTATAGGGGGGAGATAAACTAAGAAAAAGTTAAATAATTTTTTTATAAAATTAACATTTTATTGATCACATATAAGCAATCTGACTCTGGATGATAACATTACTAGCATATTTATACCACTCAGAAAATTATGAGGATTAGATCTTAAGAATTCATGTATCCATCTTTGATTCCTAAGATGATTTTATCTTTAGCTTTCTCAAGTTAAGGTTTGAATGCAAGTGCAAGTGTCTCATCCGTCGTTACGGCTGTGTATTTGTAGTTTGTTGCCTTTTCTGGAGCATTGGCATCAATTTAAAATTATATGAGTGTGTCGGTGATTTGTTAATTCTAGAACTTGTGCTTGAAATCTTTACGAGACCATAGTAGGAACACGTTCGCGTGTTATAAACATTTTACTGATTAAGAGGTGAAAAAATATAAATATAAGTAACCAATAATTTTGTCAAAAAAGATTTTTAATTAAATTATTTGAAATTTTATCCGTATGAATTGGAGAGCGTAAATGTTGCTATTATAATGAAATGCAAAGTAATATGCTTATCCTAAGTATGGGGGGAAAGCAAGTTTCCCCCAAGTGATAAAGAAATGATCATGTTAAAAAAAGAGAAGAAAAAAAAGTAATGATATGAAGGAATAGTTGGTTACATTACGAATAAGGTGGATTATGATTTATTTACAAACCTTTTTCAACAAATACTAAATAATATCACTAAATAAATTACCTCTTTTGATGTTTATGTTTGGTGCTTACGCCATGTCGGTGAAGTTTAGTTTCCTGTACAAGCCTATGGTAATTTGAACATTTCATGACTGCGCGTATGAGTGACTTTCGTTTACTATCCATTCTACTAAATCGAGCAAGTGTGAAAAGAATATTGTCTATAAAAATTTGTGAGTTGCTTTGTCGCGTTATCTATGCTTGTGATCATTAATTTGTTTTACTAAAATGAAATACTTTCGCTTTGATTGCTTGAGGGCAAGCAATAAGCTAAGTACGGGGGGATTTGATAACGCTCCAAATATACATAAAATATCCCTCGAAAATATGTAAAATATATGTATTAACGCATGAAATATTGCAAAGTTTGGTTGTTTGTTGTGTAATAATTGTTTCAAGACCAAGAATGACAAAAAAGGACTAAATGTGCAAAGAAATTCTGTTAAATGCATCAACGGTCGTTATGTGAAGAATCTAGAAGAGAATCTAATGAAGAATTAATGAACGAGGCCAAAATGTAGCGCACAATTCTTTTTGTGCAGCGTACTTCATAGCGGAGCAAATACGATTTAATGATACACCAAGTGCGGCGCATAATTTTCATTGTGCGGCGCGCTTCACCTGCAGTTACTCAAAGAGAGTAATGATTGCCATTATTGATGCAACTCTTGGCCTGCCATTTCCCACAACTGATGATCACTCCTCACTTATAAATAAGCCACGAAATTCCGGGTTAAGAGCATCTCAAACACACACAATCTCATCCCACTTCATCTTTGATCAAGAATAGTTAGGAAATTTGTTCTAGTGGAATTGTTGAAGAATAACCTTGTTCTTCATCACATTCTGGGTTATAATCGAAGGAAGATACTATTTGATCTCAGAAGTTTATGCTAAAGAGTTTTGATAGTCGTTATAGTTGAATTTACAAGTTGTTATAATATCCGTTCGAAGGAAGATTCTTGTAAGCAGTGAACTATTTGCTATTGAATTTGGTATAAACACGTTTCCCTACTTTTATATTATGAATTCTGAATTGATCATGTTTATTATGTGTTTTGAATCTATGATTATGGAGTAGTTAGACATGTTTGTTTGGGGATCATGAGGGTACAATGGATCTAATTTGGATAAACTAATGAATTTGGAAATTATTAATATAAACTTGATGTTTTTACACTTGGATCTTTTAATCATCATTTGGTCACCATACTAGTCCGGATATAGGTCGAAAGACTCCGACTATGTATGCTTGGTTTCCAAGTTGTTTGTCTATGACAACTAGATTTTAGCCTTGTGAGGATTGGCTAATAAAATGATCATTAACCGAGGATAAAAAGGTTTAACACTTAACCTCATGTCTAACGAACTTGGTTAAGAAAGTCCATGTTCCTATTTTCCAGACATGAATCGAACTCAAAGTATTTTTGTAATCAAAAGTAAAGGCCGAAAGGATTTTTGATTATAATAAATAGACAATAATTTTAGTAAACTAACCGTTTCTTGAATAGATTATACTTTAATTCTTGAGCCCATTATCCATCCAAGTTTATCCATATTTGTTCTCATCTCCTAAACAAACATCATTTTATATCTTGAAATACCTTGAAATCTTTAGATCGTGACAGTCTATAAGATTTACCCTTTTTGTAATATAATCGACCCTTTCTAAGAATAACCAATCCCGTAGAACGACCTAGTCTTACCCTTAACCTATACTATAAACAGGGGTTTATACTTTACCCGTGTGTTAGAAGGAAATTGGATAAAACAAGAATTATAAATTTAAAGCTTTTATAATACATCAGGGGTCTACCTAATAATATCTAAGGAAATGTGATTGCTGATGAACCCACAAGACTCCAAGATGCTATTCGAATTGCAAAAATTTGATGGATCAGAAACTGAAAGGTTATGTTGCTAGAAATGCTGAGAACAAGAGGAGGTCTGATAACAATCCAAAATACAACCATGTACAACAACCACCCTTTAAGAGGAAGAATGTGGAAAGGGCTTACACAGTTGGGAACAATAATAAGAAGGGCTATGCTGGAATCTTACCACTTTGCGACAAGTGTAAGCTTCATCACCGAGGCCCATGCCTCGTTAAGTGTAGAAACTGCAAGAAGGTTGGCCACCAAGCAAAAGACTATTAGGCCTCTACTATAGTGACATGCTATGGATGTGGAGGAAAAGGACACACCAAGAGGTACTGCCCAGAATTGGGGAACGCGAATGGAGACGAAGAAGCTCGTCAGAACCTCGACATAGTTATGGGTACGTCCCTCCCCGAAAAATTTGTTACATTATCATCCTAACCAATGCGAGCGCCAATAGGAATTTCATTTTCACTATTATTAGTCGTCTCAATGATGCCACCTCAATTTTCTCTATCACTTAACACTTGGATAAGTTAGCTAATGATAGACCTTGGTATCTTCTTTTAAAAATTGTCCTTTAACCGTACCCTTTTCTCAAACCTCACGTCTACGTTAGATACCATGACTTGAGCTTTGAGGACAAAGTTATTTTAACGGGGAAATGATGTCACACCCCGTAAATTTAAGGTCATTATTTTAAACTATTCCATTCAATATTTTGACTTTTATACGTTAAGTTTAAATTTGACCTAAAACCAGGAAGTTATCCCATGTAAGACTGAAAAATGTTAGCGAACGCTTTTTGACTCTAGAATAAGTTTAGTCTACTCATATTATTCATGGTTTAATCATTCTATAGTGTTACGTAAGTTACGTACACTTACCTTTATGAATTTTACATTTTTTGTATACGTTTTGCGTTTTTAGCATTTTATGTCCAACGGAACCCCGGAAACTCACCACCCTTGCATGTAAACCCAAGGTATCAACCATTATTATTCATTATGTCAAAATTTCGAATTTCCCTCCTCCTATTCTTTAAAAATTTCAGATCCAATCTCTAAATAAATCAAATGGCATCTTGTACATGCATGTGTTGTGTAAGGAAGTGAAAGTGACCTCCCATAAGGTCACTTTCCCGTCATTTTTACTTGTGCAAGCCTCATGTGCATTTCTTACACTCCTTGACTCTTTATCTTATCACCTTGACTAGGAAAAACTAAACCATGGCTAGATAATACTTGCAAAAATTGCTCACTTCTCCTTGTTTCTTTCCTCACCTAGCCGAACCACAAGGACCACCATAAGGGTGGTTTCTAGTCAATTGTTGAACCATGGTGCACCCTTAAACCCTAAACCTTCTATATAAATAGCACCTTATATTCATTTCTAGGTCATACTTTCATTTCACAAGCCACCACAAATTTTTTTTCCTCTCCTTCTTCTTATTCATAACCCCTGGCCACCACCACCCTTTCTTGGGTTTCCATACCTTTGATTTTCCTTCAAGATCTAGTGTTCAAGGTTGTTTAGTAAGGTTATTTAAGGTCATTCCAAGAAATGGTTCTTTGATTTTTAAGATTTATTAAGAGTTTCAAGAATTAGGGTTTCACTTTATTTTGGAGGTTTTGCAAGATCTTGGTTTATTTTATAGATCCAGGGTTCAATCTTGCTTTTGTTCATTTGTAAGCTTTCTTGAACCTTTTCTTTTGATTTCTTAATGTTATAAGTTGAATCCATGTGTTTGTGTTGATTTTACAAAAAAAGAAATAAGATGGGTTTATGAAACAATGAAGATTTTATAATTCTTTTGTATACTTATTGTGATTAGGGTTAGGTTGAGATGCTTAGTGTGTTCTTAAAGTGATGGAGATGGGATTAGGATTTTATTAATAGTGGATTTGTTGTTGGTTTAGGTGATTGAAAAGGATTAGGTTAGTTTTGTGGATTTGTGAAGTGGTGGGTGATTTTTAGAAAGATTTTGGCGAATTAGTGAATCCGTCTGAAATTAAAAATGGCATAAACAGGTGTTTAATTTTTTTTTAAGATGCTAAAAGTTAAAGAATATGTTAGGTTATGTTCTCTTGGTCGTTTTGATATAAAGAACGCGAAAATCTGCCTTATAACGAAGGAGTTATGGCCGTTTTAAGAATCACGAAACCATGTCTGGAGATTTTAAATGTGGTTGCTGGTTGGGATATAAAAATAGGTTTTCGGACACTTTCGGGTTTGTTTGGGCTTTTAAAACGTTGGCAAAACATATAGGAACACTTGTATATTAAGTAGGAACATTAGAAACGTCATGAACATATTTTCGGATGTCGGGACTTTTAAAAACGAAGAACTTCTAAAAATAGTAACTTTTGGTATATATTAGCGAGATGGACGAGGGAGTTAGGTGTTTAGGTTTAGATAACGCATTTATGGAAATATGGACTTAACAAATATAGGAGACGGTATTAACGTCTCGAAACTTAGAACTTTCCTAAAATAGAAACTTCTTAAGAATAGTAGCTTTTTGAAAATGGGAACTTTTCATAAAACATGGCGTAATGTTACTTTAAACCTTATACTTTCGTAATGACACGTTTTTACTAAATAAACTAAAGCACAAACAATTATGGATGTCTATTTCTTTTATAAGCGTCACATACGACGTTTCGTTATTTACTTCTCGTTTCTGAAGCACGTCTTTTATTTAGGTCGCGGTTAGAGTCGTTCGATTTCATTATTCTCTTCGTTGGATCACTATCTCATCGTTTGTTTAAGATGAGTTTATAGCCCCACGTTTTATTTATTTTACATATACTTTTTAACTTTTGGTGTGAGAAACATGCTCGTTTTTAAACTCATTTACATTATTGATTACAACCTCGTTTACATTATTAACTTCAAACTTGTTTATATGCTCGTTTACAAAATCATTTACATTATGGATTTCAACTCGTTATATGCTCGTTTACATGAATGATTTTACACTCCTTTTACTTATGAATATAAGTACGTTAAACTTTTACGAATACGTTGGTTGCTTTTACTATGGATGCAAGTTCTTCAAACATTTACGTATTGCCTAAGTTTCCCTATTGCCACGTATTACATACTATCATGAACCGTTAATTACTTCGTGTAAGCACGAATGCTGTGAATAGATCTATTGGGGTTGACACCCCTACCCTGCGAATTCTGGATGAGTACATTGGCCAGTGGGTGCATTTCATTTGAGGTAGTACTTGGGTGTTTTGGCAAAACATCATTTTGAGACGAATCTAAAAGACTAGGATTTACACAACTTGTTAAGGCTTCGGTGTCATAAGCTTAGGGCAATATCGTAAATAGTTTTTGTAAGTATTGTATGTGTTACAATAGTCATAAGTTGAAATGTTAGTACTTTACACTACTTATTAAACGTTATTGATTGCTAAACATTTTTCATGATATTTGAAATGAAACATAGTTGCTAAACTCTTTTGGGTTGCATAAATACTTACTTAAACCTATAAACTCACCAACTGCCTCTGAACGAGAATAAAAAAACAAACGCACTTAAGGACCAAAATGTCTGACCACGTCTGAATGAGACAGATTAAGAGGCTATTAAAAGGTATCTTTTAAAAACAAACACTACCTAAGTCCTGATACATCCTTTTTGATCCACGATGAATTAAATACTTTGACTTATGTGACTCATGCATAATCAAAGCTCTTAGATAACCGAAACAAGGTATCCAACTCCTATTCCTCAAGCATAACATTTCGTCAGCACGATGCTTAAGTTTCTTGATCATACCACACAAGTCTTCCATTGCATAATTCTCCTCTTTCCTCGCCTCAGTTTAAGCATTCAAAATTTGCACGAGGAGGTTCAAACTAATCTTCATGACTAAGGCCCAAACTCATAGCGGCTTAATCCTTTCCTTTCAGCTCAAGGCATCCGCCACCACGTTCGCCTTTCTTGGATGATAACAAATCTCACAATCGTAATAACTCAGTAGCTCTAGCCATCTACAATGTGTCACACCCCGCCAAGGCGGAAACGCGAGGCGTAACAAGAATGGATATCATCACAACACAATGGTGTCATAATAGAGAAAACTACATGAACTAAACGGAACATAAGGGACACAAAGTGTCATGAAAATACCCAAACAAACATAAAAGATATCTGGCGTATTATATTGAAGTAAAAAGGGGTCCACCTCAATACCAAGACATGCAATACAACCAAAACAATCTAAGCTGTTCAAACCAACAAACATTCAATATTCAATCAAATGAGAAATAAACTAGGAGATTAAACTCTGCATGCAGCCTATGGTCTCTCTAGCCACTTCTCTTATTCTTAAGATCCTCATGATGCTCACCTGAAAATGATGCTTAAAAAACAGTCAAACACAAGGTTGGTGAGTGTAATAGGTTTAAGACACGAAAATCATAAGCTTAAAACAATTCTGTGATTAATGAAATACTATGGTGGATCATTTACTATACTATCATACAAGCTTGCTTGCTAATGAACCATAACATGTTTGGGAAACGGAATGTATCCCTCACGATCCAACAGTATACAAACACTTGGGTAGGAATGTTACCTCGATACACTAAAAACCATCACATTCCACGGGTAGAACGTTAACCTCGATCTCGATATCAAAACAAATGGGTAGGAAAGTCAGTTACCCTCGATCTTAATTAACAACTCACTCGGTAGGAACGTTTCCCCCGATCCATTTACACATAAGCATTTAGCATCGTAAACTTACAATAATAGCCAAGTAAGGTCCCTTACACTTTACAAGAAAGAAAAATAATCACAGAAAATTAGAAAATTTCATTAAATCCATTTGCTTCTCTTCCATCCCAATTTAATAAGCAAATGTAAAAGAGGGAATATGAAACTCACTTGATGCACATGCTAGCTTACAACAATATTCACACAAGCTACACATTAAAAACACTAATGTGTTTCATGCGTCCAAGACTAAAAGTTCAAGTCCATGTAACAATCATATGATGGATGTCTAAGGTGTTTACATACCTCCATGGGTCACCCCGACACCATGCCCAATGTTAACCAATTCAATTACTCATACTTTTAAAGTTCTACATTTTACCCGAAAACACAGAATTTTAGTGTCACTTTCCATTTTCCAAACCATACCTTACTAAACATTTTTAAATTCTACAAATATCACAAATTCAAATTCATGAGTGTACTAATTCCTATTTTTTCCAATTATTTTATTTCCACCTCATAATGTTGACACATATTAAAATCTATAACTTTTATACTAATCTTATCTAGGATTGCTCGAAACTCTTACATAAGTTTGGCCACTATTATCCATACTTAGACACCAATTCATAAGTTTTCCTTCTATGGGTTTATTTATGATTACAATTAAAATTAACCACGATAGTATTGGATTATATTTATTCAACTTTTAACATTATGGATTTTACCCTACTTAAATGACCGAATTTGACCCGTATTTAATGTTTTGAAAATGATCTTGATAAAAATCAATTTGACTGACTCCGACGTCAAAAACCTTTCGTGGCTAGACTTTTTGAAAACTAGACTCTATGTAGATAATTTTAAGCTTAAGAAAATCAATAAAAGCTATACGTATGACTGAGTTATGACTCCCGCAAGGTGACCTAAAATTCTGATCAGATTCTAGTTATGAATTTAACATGTAAAACCTAATCATTCAGATCTTAAACCCTAATTACAACCTAAAAAGATTTTTAATGTTTAAAAACCCTTTAATTACATCATTAATTACATATTTTTTACAAACCCTATTGAATCCCTCAATGATTATGTTACATGAATACATTAATCTATATAGGATGATTACACTTACCTTGATTGATAGCAACTAACAAACAAAGTTCTTGTGGTTTCTTGGATCAATTCCTGAAAATCGACTTCCTTAGGGTTTTGGGGCTGCATATGAATGACCAAAAGAGGGGAAGGGGAAGGAAATGACTAGGTTTAATGGTATTTAACCCTAAAGCATCCTTATCCTTTCCTAAATACAATTTGATAAAACAAATAAAACTTCCTAAGCCCATGAAAACCCAAAACCGATCGGCCCCCCTTATGTAAACATATTTTATATATATATTTGTATTTTATTAATAATTAACTAATTAACTTAATTACCTTAAGTTTTCATAAAAACCTAAGCTAATTTGGGTAAACCTTTTTACATAAATGCAACTTACTAACTTTCTAACAATAACTTTTCATTTCACAATTCTTTTCCTATATTTATAAAGTTTGCTACAAACTTCCATATTTCACACACTTAACTTAATTCCATCATAATACATTTCCCATAAATGCTTAACACAAAACCATCCTACTATTGACGTAGCATTGCATGCAATACGCCATTCTTTTCCATTATCACTAATTCCTATTATTTAAATACATAAATACATATTACGTACACATAAAATACAAACACCCATAAAATTATACCATCATTTTCATTGTCACCAAAATGTGAACAAAAAGAAATGCCCATAACAACCATAACTTCAATCACCATGAGACGATCACACTCATAGATTGATAACCAAACTCACATAAGATCACATAAACATACAGTTATTACACATAATAATATACTTAGGTCAACACTATCGGTTTGACTAACCGGCTCAAGACACGGTTGTCACAGTATCCCCTCCTTAGGAAAATCTTGTCCCGAGATTTAACTAGTAGGTTCAACAACATCATCAACAAACAATCAGGAATACTTAGCTTTTATATGGTCCTCACATTTCCACATGAACTTAGGGCCACACTCTGAATCTCATCTAATTTTCATGATCGAAAACCCACTGCTTACAACCTCGCTTGCTTATACAAGGGTACAAATAGCAGCATAACAACTCTAAGCAAAAATAAACGTCCAACTACATGAACATCGCCCGTCTTTAAGGAAACTTGTCAAAAACTTTAAGTTGTGTAACAACGTCATTCATACCGTAACCCCGCAACTCATCAAACAAGAACTATCTTGGAACTAAGTTATGAGTTGTTACAAAGCTCAACATTTTTGAAAAATCAGCTTGATTTCAAGTTTATTCAAAATACAACATTAACCAAACCACATGAGAACATTTAAGGGTGCCCTAAGGTCTACCGGTAGCCTTACGTAACCAACCTCGAGCTCTAGTGGCTTATGCCCATTATCAACATAGCTCTGTTGACGATCCCTCTCCGCTTTGAGCTATTCTTTTATCAAAACTACCTTGTCAGTCGTCTCTTGAACCAACTCCGGTCCAATTAACCTACTCTCTTCAATTTCGGCCCACAAAACGGGTGACCTACATTTCCTTCAATACCATGCCTTAAACGGGGCACAATGAATACTCGAATGATAACTATTATTATACGAAAATTCAGCTAACGGTTGGTGGACATCCCAACTGCCACCAGAGTCGCTCATATACTCTCTTAACACATCCTCACATGTCCGAATTGTACGCTCACTTTGTCTATCCGTATATAGATGATAAGCCGTACTCATATCTAAACGCGTTCCTAAGACTTTTTGTAATGTTTTCCAGAAACATGATGTAAAACATCCATCTTGATCTGAGGTGATGGTCACCAGAATTCCATTCCTTGCTATTATCTCATCAATATAAATCCTTGCCAACTTCACATCTTGAAATCTTCTTGTATAGCTAGAAAATGAGCTAACTTGGTCAGTCTATCGACCATCACCTAAATCACATCATACTCACTACTTTAACCTTGGAAATTTAGTGATAAAATCCATGGTGATTTTGTCTCATTTTCACTCAAGTATCTCACGTTGTTGCAGCAAGCCAAAAGTCTTTGACATTGCAGCCTTCACCTCTTAGACATATCCGACAATTGCTAACTTAGATAGCTATATCCTTTTCTACACGTGACTACCAATACATGTCTCCAAGGTTATAGTACGTCTTATCCGTTCCTAGATGTACCAAGTACCTTGATGCATGGGCCTCATCCATTACACTTCCTACCAATAGAACCCAAATTCGATAAATAAAGTACAAACTCTCACCTCCTTTTCTTTCCATCTGTTGATCTAAACCATGTAGCCTTTCTGCAAGTACGTTCTCTTGCTTGAACGCCTCACTTTGGGCTGCCAGTATCATTCCTCTTACTCATCTTTATTTCACTCTCTCCTTTCTACTCAACGCATCACCTACTATATTTGCTTTATCAGAGTATCACACAAATCATTCTTCAAAGTCTAAAAAGCCTCTTCTTGTTCTACTCTCCACTCATACTTCTGATTCCTCTTAGTTAGGGAAGTAAGGGGTTTAGCAATCTTGGAGAAATTCACGATGAAATGCCTATAATAACCAGCTAATCCTGAAAATGATCGAACTTCCTAACGACGTTGTAGGGGCTTTCCAATTCTTCACCGCCTCTATTTTACTTGGGTCCACGTAAATACCACTCTGGTTAACCATGTGTCCAAGGAAATTCACTTCCTGTAGCCAAAACTCGCACTTAGAAAACTTCGCATACAACTTCTCCTTTCTCAGTAATTCCAACACCAACTTCAAGTGAACTTCATGCTCCTCCTTCATCTTAGAATAGATCAAAATGTCATCAATGAAGACAATGACAAACTTATCTAGATACGGTTTGCACACCCGGTTCATCAAGTCTATGAAGACCACTGGTGCATTGGTCAACCCAAATCGCATAACTGTAAACTCAAAATGCACATATCTCGTTCAAAATGCGGTCTTTGGAATGGCATCCTCATGCCCTCATAGCTGATGATAACCTGACTGAAGATCTACCTTAGAGAAATGACACGCTCCTTGTAACTGATCAAACCAATCATCAATCGTAGGGAGTGGATAACGTTTTTTAACAGTTAATTTGTTCAACTCCCTATAATCAATACACATGCGAAAAGAACCATCCTTCTTCTTAACAAATAACATTGGTGCTCCCCACGAAAAATGACTAGGTCATATGAAACCCTTGTCTTCCAACTCTTGAAATTTTTCAGACAATTTTTGCATTTCTGAGGGTGCTAGATGACATGGAGACTTTGCGACTGGCGTCGCTCCATGAACTAAGTCTAGGCGGAACTCAACTTGTCGTTGCGGTGGTCATTGACAAGTCTTTTGGAAACATATCAATAAATCTCATACGACGGAAATATCACTCATCCTAGGTTCATCTATCTTAGCATTCATTAGGGATTTGGTGGCTCCCAAAGTACGTTCCCTATGAACTCGAAGTATCTCATCACCTTCCAATAGTATCCTAACAACCTTCTCATGACATACTATCACAAACTTCCTCTTGGACAACCAGTCCATTCCCACAAGCACATCAAAGTTTCCATGACTCAACGGTATCAACGAACTCCAAGGGTTATGAACAATCGAATAGGATAACAAATGAATATCGAATCAAAGGCTAGAATACATATAGGAGACTCCACATATGCAAATAGACGTGGATCAAATGACATAAGAATCCTTTAAAAGAAAGGAAGACCTATATACAACAAGTGAAAGCACAAACGAAAGAAAATCAACAGGCGTACCACGAAAAATGAACACATAAAAATCAATACGAAAGACGAAAATTCTTATACCACTTATCGACTTTACTCGAATGACCAAATTAAATAATGTTTTTATAAAAATCAATTTAAAATAAAGAAAGTCACTTTAAGTATAAAAATCATTTTAAATAATAATGAAATTGTCTTAAATGTAATCTTTGAAAAATTCATTCTGGTTGTCATAAAAAGCTTTTTATAATAAAATAAAATTTATTTAACCACTCAACAATTTTCATATCCTACTTGCATAGGCCATTTAAACAAATTCTATTTACAAAGATCATTTTAAACGCAGTTTTTCCAAAACACTAACTCAATACTTCAAAAGGGCTTTTATAATTTAGACATCAATTATAAAATATGTTACTCAAACAAAGGTCACCATAATACCAAAAGGGATCATAAAATACCATACATACTCTAACACCATTCTATTGTTTAAAAATGAAAGAAAATATCAGGAAGCATATACTCAAAATAAAATCAAACGAACTTGTACAAGAAAACTCATGCAAGACGTTAAGTACCCAAAAGAAAACGTAAGGTCTTATCCAAAATAACGATCAACAGTGCAAACCTAAAAGCATCGATACTAACACGTCGCCAACGGGTTACAAAAACCAGGGTTATGCAAAGAAGGGAGTAATGATCCACACTAATATGTTAGGAACAATTAGTGCTTAAAAGAAACCTTTGATACTCATACGAGTAATCAATGCAACGAAAGAACTAACGAAACACACCTATATCTGAAAGAGCAGATCCGAACAACCAATACACATCAAGTTGTCTGGTATGTGCTTAATTACACATACCTTTGACCTAATTAAACGTGCTAAAATGACCAATATCTTATTGGGCAAACCCGTACCCCACTTAATGGGCTGGATCAGCCCAATATACTTATTTATAAATAATTTAAGCCCAAAAATCCAAACTAAAGCCCAAACCCTTTTTAATTATAAGAACCGGCCCAATTATAAGCCCAAAAATCAACTTAACAATTGTTAGCCCACTATCCCCTAAACTGTTTACACCGTTAGTCCTTAAGGACTAACATTGCTAGTCCTTAAGGACTAACACATTTGGTCCCTATAACTTTTAACCCTTTGCACCTCTAGTCCTTTAACCCATTATATCCTTAACTCTGTTAACTCTTTACCCCCTTAAACCCCAACACCCTTTGCACCCCACGTCCTTTACCCCTAACTCCCGTTAAAAAACAAATAAATAGTACCCAAAATCTTTTCCCGCCATTGTTACTATTCACTGTCTCTGTCAAACTTATACTCTGCAAACCAACAAAACCCTTTTTAACCTATTCCACATAACCCAACAAACCTTAATTGACCTATTATTCTAGGTAAAAGACATACACGTTGGCAATCCTACACGATTTTATTGGAAAAGACAAATTCAAGGGCCAAGATTGAATTGAAGAAGCACAAATGGAATTGAGTGCTCAGATTGAATGTTGGGATATCACTCACACAAGAAGCACACTTCAAAGTTGAAGAACCTCTCAAACGGCTATAAGTAGTGTATGTTTTTCACACAGTAGTTTGGAAGTAGTTTAGAGTAGTATAGGAGTAGTTTAGTTTTGCTTATTTTACTGCTTATTTATTTCATTGTATTTTACTTTCAAGCCTTGTAACTTTTTTTTATATTAATGAAAATATCAGCTTATTTCCAATCTGATCTTGTCTTTACTCAAAAGCTTTAATCTGTTTTTACAAGTCATTTAAACCAGCAAAACAAGCTCTTAAAATTCTGTTAGTACTGTTTCATTAACATCCACTCAAAAAAATACCACAGCTTACTTTTTGGATGATAAGCCAGAAATGGACGGGCTTATGGCTTCTTACTAGCTTATCTCTGATAAGTTGGAGCTAGTTGATAAGCTCTATTGAGCATTTGTGTCCTTGTTTAAGCATAGGATAAAGGTATGTTTTACTTTTACTCAATTTATCCTAATTTCTATTTAGCTCATTTTACTACTTATTGTTTGCTTATTGCTGCTTATTTTCTGCTTTTAATTGTTTATCCATGCTTATGTTTCTTAATGTTAGTTTAATTTGTCTAGTTATCAGTTTAGAAGTAGTAGAATATAGATAGGCTAGTTTTAGATATTGCTACTATTTTATTTACATTGAAACTGCTTATAAGCTTTGCTTATTATCCAGTGCTTATTTTACTTAAGTTTTGGCTTAATTATCATTAAAATGCTTAGAACTTAATATGTTTCATCAAATTAAAGCTTAATTAGATCTGTTTTGGTTTTTAAAAATGCTTTTCAATTTTTAAAGGGGTGTTTGGCACAAGCAGTTTTAACTTGGTTAAGACTGCTTGTGTTATCTTTGGTCATTAGGTCAGATTTGATTAGCTCTAATTAAGCCTTATAAATAGTTTTATTAAGTTTAAAACAAGTTAAGTTAAGATTTGAAGTTTGGTTTTTCAATGTCTAAGTCTGCTAGTTCCTATGGATTCTTAAACTGCTTCTTTGAGTAAGATTTCTTAAAGTATGGTTTTAGTGTTCAATTTTATTACAATTGAATTTGTCTTGAGTTGTTTTAAATTGGTGTAGTCTTAAAAGAATTTTAACAAAAAGAAACCAGTCTAGTTGGATGGTGTTGGGATTCTGAAGCTTCTACAAGTTAATACTGCTGGCTCAAGATTAATACTGCTAGTGAAGACTTAATGCTGTTAATGAAGAATAAAGAAATTTGTCTAAGTCTTTAGTACTACTAGCTATATAGTTAATACTGCCAGTACAATATTAGTACTGCCAGTAATAGTTAGTACTATTAGTTAGTATTAGTACAGCTAGTGTATTGTATTAGTACTGCTTATGAGATATGCATGAGGTAAATTAGGAATAGATATGCATAATCTCTTAACGCGTTTTGTAAGCCTATTAGGGTTTTCCTTAGTGTATAAAAGGAACCCTACGGCATAGTTAGAAGTACACAACACATTAGACACATGATATAGATCTACAAGTGTATTCATAGTTAGACAAAACGTATAGTTGTTTTGTTATTAGTGCAATATATTAAAGTTGAGAGAATCATCTGTGTTATTCTTATTGTTCTTCTTGAATATATATACTAGATTCCGCATAGTATATATATATATATATATATAAAAATTCACCTAAGTTCATTTATGAGTTTACTAACCACCTTGTGATTTCCCAATTTCTCCATTTACAGTGCAACTATCCCAAAATAAAATCCAATTAAAACTGTCCCAATTCGGAATCTGATTGCACACTAAATGGTTATGGCCCTAATTACCATCTTAGGACCCACATCAGAAAGCTATCCATTCTAGGTTTTCTTATTATACACATTGAAACCTAATCACTGTTAGATGAGTAACATTAATTACACTTTTAAGTTAGGGTTTTACCCTCCTAAACATGACCTAATTTTGACCCGTATTTACTATTTTGACAACTTTTTTTGTAACCAATATCTAACCAACTTCCTGAACTCCAAATCATTCGAGGTCAGACTTTTTGAAAAATAGACTCTTTGAACTTCAATTTAGGCACTTGAATCATATCAAAACACGTTTTAACATCTTTATATCAATCAGTTAAACACAGCCTTAATTCTGCTTCATCTCCTAAATCATGATCTACATAAAACCACTAACATGACATGCATGATCATAACCCTAAACTAACCCTAATCATTACCATCATTAAAGTTCATATATAATATGTATTTTATGTAAACCATAGATCCATCACATTATTTGTTACATGAATGCAAGAATTAAACTAGGTTAAGGATACATACCTCTTGATTACTAGCTCCTAACACAAACCCTAGCAAAACCTTGGATCAAATTCTTGTTCTCCTTGTTCTTAGGGATGGAAGTCGACTCAAAAAGGATATGGGGGCTGAATGAGTCATTTTTTGAGGGCCTTTTTTTTTTATAGGATCCCTTACCTAACTAACTAGAATCATAATCCTAGTCAAACTCCTAAGATAAGGCCCAAAATCTCTTTTTTCTTTTTCCTTTCTTGGGCCGATTTCTACATATACATACATATATTTATTTTTATTTTTTTCTTTAATTATTAATTAACTAATTACCTTCATTACCTTAAGTTTTCATAAAAACCTAAGCTAATTTGATTAAACCTTTTTACATAAACGCTACTTATAAAACATTTCTAGAAAATAACGTTCATTTCCACATTTCACTTTTCTTATTAGAAGTCTTACTATAAATATTCAAATTTCACTTACTTCACCTATTTCACCATGATTACATTTCCCATAAAGCTTAACATTAAAATCATCCAACTATGACGTAGCATTGCATGTTATACGCCATTACTTTCCATTATCACTATACGTGAACAAATGGAATACTCATCACCAAACACAAACGCACTCATAATGAGATAATCATACACCTCAAAATGATATCATACACCTATTCAAACCACTTAGCACACATATATAACACATAGCACACAAGAAATCACACAAAATGAACTCTTAGCCATTTCTAAAGGCATCACTAACCTGATTAAATCACAGATGTCACATCGTACCCCTAAGTCACTGACATTGGAAATCCACCATGGCGGGTGGTTTACACCAATACCTATTAGGTATTACATTGGTGGACAGGTATCATCAGTTAATGTTGTTGATATGTTTTATTGAAGTTTATGTTTACATTACCTTAAAGATATAGATAGTTAAACTTGGTTATGGTGTAGAAGACTTAATGTACTGCCATTTTTTGATACCAAGTTTAGGCTTAGATTATGGTCTGCATAGTTTGAATGTTGATGCTGATGTGTTAGAGATGTCAAAGTACGTTAAGGACTATAAGATCATTTTGGTGTATGTTAAACATAGAAGTAGTATTGTAGACACTAGTATGTTTGATAGCAGTCCTGATGTTAATTGGAATGTGAGAAAAAAGTGGGAAAAGGTTAGCTCTAAGGCATCAAGCATTGGTGAAGTAATGAAAAAATTGAGTAAAGAGCAGCCTGCTAGTTCTGTGGCAAGACCAATTATAGTAGAGAGTGTTGTTGATCCATTTGATGGTCTTGATGAGATACTAGGTGACTATGCAAACACTAGGAAGCAGATCACTGGGGATGAGAGCACTTGGAAGCAGATGGTAGTTCATGTAGGTACAAGTTCTACAGCTGATGATTTCTTATTTAGGAAGTTCAAAGAAGTGGAGGTGGAAGCATATACTGAATCAGAAGAAGAAGAGAGTGACACAGAATGGAAATTATACAGTCGGTAATGATTAGAGGATTGGATTATGATCCAAATCATGATGATGTGTTTGATGATGATGAGCATATAGTTGAAGAAGTTCATGTGAATATGAATAATTTCAGTTTCACTGCAGACCCTAAGCATGATACAAGTATAGGTGTTGTTGATGTTCAAGAAGATGATCTAGATGTCATTGATTATGACTATTCGCAGTGACTTTAGAGGATTGGATTGATTTAAAAGGAGAATTTAACTTAGGGAATAAGAAGAATAGGCAGCAAAATATCAAGGGTCCCACTAAAGTATTACTTATACTTAGGCAAAACAATTTGCTAGTAAGGAAATTGTGAAAGGAAGAGTTAAGAAACATTCAGTTGAGACTAGAAGACCTACTAATACTGGTAAAAAATGATAATGAAAGGGTGAAGAGTTCAATGAAGAGTTAGATGTGAATGGACATTCCAACATTGGTCCTTATGTTTGCTATTGATTACTACATGGAACAAAATAATGTATATTTCTCGCAAACAAAAGGTGGTCCAGGCATTAGAAAGAACATCAATAGTGGCAAGCATAATATTTTGGGTAAAGACAAAACAGTGGAGGGGAAGGGTAAAAAGGTCATTACACCAAAGAAAGTAGACAAATACTCATGCGCTTGGACAATGCTTGTTACATACACTTAAAGAATGTAGATGGGAAGTAAGAACATTAATTTTGAAGATCACACCTGCATACAATCAAGAGCAATTAAAGCTTGTACATCTAGGTTTCTTGTAGATCATGTTATCAAATCACTTGCTACTAATCCTAATATTCCTGTAAGGGCAGTTCAAGATCAAATGCAGAAACAATTTGAGGTGGGGGTCTTAAAGATGAAAGCTTTCAGGGCAAAGAGAATTGCATCTGATATTATAACAGGCAGTTACAGAGAGCAGTATTCACTGCTTACACCAAAGGTGTCAATGAAGAAGATCCCATGCTCAGATGCTTACAAATTTGACACCTTCAAGAAGGCTGCGATCACATTCAAGGCCAGCGATACTGTTATCCCAAAAGCTTAATCCATTTCACAACATAAGCTATACCAATAAGCAAAATAGTAGAAAGATAGAAAGAAAAGTTGGAAGATTTATTAGAGAGAAAACTAGAGATGGAAGATTACACACACACACAAATTATGCAAATGGTAACCAACACCCTCTCCATGTGTGGAGAGGGTCCTTTTATACCCAATGCCAAGAGTGGCATGTGGGCTTTTCTACTTGGGCCGGGCTTGGCTAAACTTGGGCTTTGAGCCCGAAACACGGACAATATTAGATTACAATCCAAGCCCGTTGAACCCGACTAGCCTATTACTTAACAAGACTAATTACGACTAATAAGACCGATAACATTCTTGTTTGACTTATATAAAATTAAGGCTAACAATCTCCCCCAATGTTGAGGTCTCTTTCTTCAAACTCCTCCGTACTACCGATGACGTTGAAGATATGACTTTTGACGTTTATGCTTTGCCTTGTTTTTGGTCTTGTCTTGTTTGTAATGGCTTTGTTCATTCATGCTTTGTGATCTTGATCTTGAGCCTTTATCTTTTGACTTTGAGTTCTTGAGATCGTTATCTTGCATCATCTCCTTGACTTGAATCATCTTGATTTGACTTTCTTGATCAACTTGTGCTCTTGACCAACATGCTCATACTTGTTACATTCTTGTTTGACATATATGATTATAAGTCTAACAATCTTCCCCAAATAGACTATTCTTTATTTGACTTTGAGGCTCTTTGATGGTGGGGAAGTTTAGAATCAACTATCTTGATGTTGAACGATTGACTTTGAAAGCTTGAGTATGAGCATGTGGTTTATGAATCCGACTTCGCTGGAATGAGGCTGCAACACCGTCGTCTAAACCTGAAATAAGACAGTTAGCAATAAAAGATGAATATGGCTTTGTCATTCATCTTGAGTTTGGTTGCATTAACCTCTGGTTTCCCGTTTTATAGTATAAATACTATACCTATGATCAGGTAGATTTAAAGAATCTCCTTGACAGGGTTTCCAGCTCAAAGCGTAGGATCTTCTAACACAGATGTATTAGATTCACCATGCTTGCTAGTTCTCATTACCAGAACGTCTCAAAGCAGACAACACAGTAAGAGTGAATCAGATAGTTACTATCTTTCTGATTTAGTCGTCAATTCATTTACTGGACCAAAATTGATATCCAGTTATCACAAGCTCGATTCATATAGAATCTTGCAAGTTACCTACCAAGAGCTTGTTTGATGTTGGCTCAAGCAGGATTTCCATCTTCACTGTGAATACTTAAGTATCACTCAGATGTTCTGGCAAGATCTCAAGGATAATGCGTAGGACTCTTTGTTACAACTTGTGAACTTTATGGTGTTCAACAAGAGTATTTTGACATTGTGTCCTAATGAGATTTATAATTTGATCTCTTCTTGGCTCTAGACTCGATTTGTGCACTTTTGGTTTTAGTAATCGGAGGCTGGAGCAGACTGCCACCTATTCAATATTAACAATCTCGGAGTGAGATGTCAATAGATAACGTGTGTATCTCCGTGACAAATGAGACAAGTTTCTTTTGAGAGAAACCCGAATGGCTGGGAAGGGTTGTGCATTGCATCACTGGGTCCATGACGACTTTCTTCAATATCAACAATCATCATTGTGATTTTGATAGATTATGTATTGACCCGGTTTCTGCCTAAGTTGTTTGGAGGGCTGCTTTGTTTTCACCCTTTATCCATACATTTCTTTTTCATTCTTCAACCCCTTCAATGCTTACCAAGACGTCATTACTAACACCTTGTTGTGATTGTTCCAGTGTTAGCTCAATCTTAGTCGGCATTTTTCCCTCTTACTCATTCATCTCCAATCATACCTAAGGACTGCTATTTCTAACTATGGGATGTCCTTGGGTAGATCCCTCCGGTTCTGGTTGGATCGTAGGACTTATTCCTAACCTAACCACCTTATGACTTCAGAATCGTCGTGAAATTAATAGGTTGTTGGGTATGAGATCGAACCATAAAACCATTTTTTGACATTGTTATTTTCAAATACTCCCCCTACACATGTGCTCCGAGATTCGAAATTGTTTAGCACATGAAGGAAAGAGTTGCACTTAGAGTCTTAAAGATCACATTCTTCTATATCATATTTTAATTATAATTTTCTCCCCTTATTTTAAATAATAAAACACTTAGTATTTGAAATACCAATTGATTAAAATTTGACATGAAAAATTCCATGGGGAGAAAAATTATACCACGATATTGCATGAATTCATTTTTCAGATTGCTCCCCTTCAACAGTATATGTGGGATACCAATATTTATTAAAACTTGACATTGGAATGAAAAATTGATATGACACCACAAAATGTTGAAGACGGAGTGAGATGCCTTAGTGAACAATGTATATTATTAATTGACATTAAGTTTCCACATTTTAATTTCACAAAATGTGTTTGGATACATAAAATTGACATTTATGAAATGTACCCAACACATTAAAAAGGCTTTGTTGTAAAAGCTCCCCCTCAGAAATTGATTCACATAAAATGACATTCTACGTACTACAATTCTTTAAAAATTATTCGAGGAAGGGAGTGTTGAACACACAATTTTAACAAACACCACTTTTTATGGAAAGATACCACAACTTATATTGTGGACAAGTTGACATTGAAAGTTCTTTTTGAAAAATTATGTTCAACGATTTTAAAAAACACATGATAGAAGACTTCTCTTCTATTTTTAGAGTAAGCGCACTGAAGCGTACACTTCCCTATAACATTCGAGACCGAGTTATGCACTGAAATGTACATAAGTCATTAAGAAAAATTTAGAAATGACATGTTTTGAAAGCATTTGAAACTCTTGCTCGAACTTCATTTACACGCCCGTGTCGATGTTAATCAACATTTCTAGGTACGTAAATGTTATCGATTCCAAGAGACATGTCGAGAAGATTCTTTTTGGTATTTTTGAAATTTTTTTGATTTTTATTATTTCAGTTTTTTTGGTTTATATTTTTGTATTTTCTTTTTGTTGGTTTTATATTTTTGTATTTTCTTTTTCAAAAATATTTATAAATAAAAAAAAGAAAGAAAAAAAATAAAAATATTTACAAATTTGAAGTTTCATTAGCAGTGATAGTTGTACTAGAGTTGAAGTGGATGAAGTTGAATCAGGTTGTTGTTGACGTTTAGATTTTCTCCATTGAAATATTCGTCGAACAAATGACCGAATAGACTTTCCAACTCTATCATTAACGTCATGACTATCATATTTGTTGAAGGAACTTTTTTGACATTGAGGAGCGAGGCTTGAACCGTTGTGTTCAAACATCATTTGACATTGAGGTTCGAGGCTTGAACTATTGTGTTCAAACATCATTTTTTGTATCATCATCTGTGAATCCACTTTGACAATGGTTTTTGAGATATCAACTTTTTCAGCAACCATATTTTAAGATTTTCCTTGTTGACATTACATAAGGTACCTGAACTTAAATCAAGACTTTGTTCCTTCTGAACATTGATTGATGTACCTGCACTTACATCCAGAGTTTGTTTGCATTCATGAATATTAGGGATATCTACATTTGAACCATGTGGGGGTTCACTGTCAACCTTGCTTGTACAAGAGTCGAATAACTTTCCTGGAGGAATCCACCTAAGACCAACAGATTTGAAAATTCTACCCGTGGGTTTTCACCTAAGATCAGATCTAGGAGATATTTTCTCATACACAGCAGAAGTCTTATTAGGAGAAAACCTATATCCTGTAAAGATCTGCCTACCAGGTTTTTGAATATGACTCTTTTGATCTACGGGTTTGTTACGGTTTCTGGTCTTATGGGATTGAATCTTAGCACGTGAATTCGCTTCCTTCAGGAGTTTTGCTATACAAGCATCATGATTTGCATTAAAGACACACGTATGACATGTAGAACAAACAAAGTGTTTGGAATCTGAGAAAGAACTAGAACTCTTAGATTGATCTGCTTTGGGCATAGCTGTTATTGTTACGCAACTACTCTTAGATACGGGCAAACTCCTAGTTGAGTGATTAGTGCTCCTAGGTTTTGGTTTGGTGTCATCAGCAGTGCTTTGAAATCTAGCAAAAGGCATCACACTAGTTTTTGAGTTCTTATCTCTTTCTTGTGTCTTTTTCCTAGCTTCATCTAGATAGTGATTATGAACCATGTCATTTGAACTAAATCTTGGCATGTTCTTAGAACTATTCCTAGATTCGCTAGATGCAATCATATGATCAGGTTTTGCAAAAACGGATTCTCTTCTCTTAGGCAAATAGTGTTGAGTTACTGGTCTTGACAAATTGTTATTCACATCAACTTGGGAGGCAAACTGTTGTTTTGACATTTGAGGCCTTTCAGATTTAAACGCATTCGGTTGTCTAACAACTGATTGGTTTCTTAGTGATTGTAAAACCGGTTTCCCCAAGACTGATGTTTTAGCAAACTTAGTATCTACACTATTTCCTTTTAACTTCCTTAAGTCATTTTTAAAGCAGCAATTGCAAAAACCTTTTCCTGAATCTGAGCTTTTAAATCAGCATTATTAGCAAGCAAAGAAGTTGTCTGTTCTATAGTCTTAGATCTCGTAATTTTAATAGAATCATACAAATCTTTGTAATGCTTTTTCAAAGTTTCATTTTCCTTATTTAAATGCTCATTCTCTGTAAGTAATTTAGCCACACTATGTTCTAATTCGATGTTCATTGTTTCAAGTACATCAATTTCCTTTTTAATCTTGGCTTTATTACTTGTTTCATTCAAAATTTGACCATGTTGCCCTGATTTTAAAGCTTGATTTTGATATTTAAGTTCAAGAGCAATACAATGTGCTTCCATTCTTGAAAAATCTTTTTGAAATTGGGCAACAGTGTACTAAAGATGTTGATAAATTCATCGTCGTCAACTTGTGCATATTCGATATTGGTTTCTGCTTGAATAATGTTCTCAGGGGCAGTGACAGTTGGTACTTGAGTTGGTGCTTGATTTGTAGTTTGAGGTGTTATATGAATGTTCAATGGAGGTTCAGCTGCAACAACGGTTTTTGTAGAAGTGTGAGTTATGTTTTGATGTTTACGGTTATCAAGAGCATCAGCAGCATGTATAACGGAAGACTTTGACACAACTGAAGTAGATCCATTGAGTAATTCATTGAACATCGGTCTATATAGCAATTCTAGCTCATTTGACGTTCTTACTGTCTCAGCTGTTTGAGGAACATTGTCTTGACTTTGGGGATCGAGACTTAAACTTTCTTGTTCAAGTACCGTAGTCGAACATTGTGGAACGGGGTCAGAACTAACGTGATCTGATGCCATCAAAGGCAATTCGTCAAAGTTAACATGAATGCTTTCATCTATTATTCTTGTTCTCTTGTTAAATACCCTGTAGGCTTTTGACTGAGTAGCATACCCTACAAAAATACATGCATCACCTTTTTACTTTATTTTATCAAGATTTTCACCACCTTTGACGATGTAGCAAAAAGAGCCAAAAATGTGAAAGAACTTAACTGACGGATAAGTATATTTAAATTGAGGAATGGATTGTGGTTGTGGACAAGCATCTTGATGTACTATGGATGAGTAAGCATTAGGATACGGTGTTGACGGATAAGTAATTGCATGAGGTGTGGATGGATAAGTAGTTGAGTAATGTTGTGTAGGATGAATTGATCCATATTGAGGAGACTGGGATGGTAAAAACTGTTGTTGGAACTAAGGATTGTTATATGAAGATTGATAAGTGGTGAAGTGAGATGGTGTCATTTGATGATTCACAACTAGTGCAAGTAGATCTTGATTGCGTTCACGCATAATACGAACTTCATTTGCATGGAGTTAATGTTATTTAAGTATCATTACGTTGATCAATAGTGGTAGTGTGCAAATGTTCTTACATAGTTTGCATCAGTCACAAACTTACTCATTAGGTGGAAGATGTAAGAACTGGTATTGACCTGAAATTGCTCCAATTTCATTTTGTAAATGTTCATGTCATTGATCAGCTGAGTAATCTCAAGTAATACTGTTGAATTATGATTTCCACATTGATGTAAGCAAACTTAACAAATGCTCATACAGTTACACTCCCATTTCTGCTTTTTCAATGCAGGTGCACTTGCATTAGTTGTTGAATCTTTTTCATAGATCTGGCAAAACTCTAGTGATGATTAATGATTGTGAAATAGACATCAGGAGCGGTAGCGCGTAGGCACTAACTATTATTATCTGTGTGGAAGCTGGCCGACGGAGGCTTTGCTTAAACGGGGATACACAGAATTGTCTTGAAGAATGATATTAGTTTCTTTGGGAAATCACAATCGTTGATATTTCCAGTTGCTGACAATTCCTCTATTTCTTTGTCCTGTGTCACGCATTATTTTTAATATATGCCAAGAAATAAATGAGTAGACCATGTTCAACTGATTCAAGTATCATTCTTTCATGCTCTCTGTTTTGCATGTAAAGTTCCATTTTGCTTTTCCAAGGTATCCTACATTTGTTTCTTAAATATTGGTGCGACGATTGTCAGCACCAGAGAGTATCATGAATTTCAGATAGAGTAGACGTTGTTACTTTGTGGGTCATGTGAAAAGATTAATGGCTTGATTTATATGGGCAGTAATAAGAAGTTTTTGTGGTTAAAGTGAGTTGATTTTATGTGTTGTAAATCTTAAAGAGAGTATACAGGAATTTTACAATTCTTGATTAAACCAGGAAAATAACATTTCGGGATTTTACAAATCAAAGAAAAAAATTGTATAATTCAAATTTGAATTAATTCACCTTGGATTAATTCGCCTTGGATTAATTCACCTTGGACTAATTCACCTTAGATTAATTCGCCTTGGATTAATTCACCTTGGACTAATTCGCATTGGATTAATTCGCTCTGGAGTAATTTGCCTTGGATTAATTCGCCTTGGATTAATTCACCTTGGACTAATTCACCTTGGATTAATTCGCTTTGGATTAATTCACCTTGGACTAATTCACCTTGGATTAATTCGCCTTGGAGTAATTCACCTTGGACTTATTCACCATGGATTAATTAGCCTTGGTCTAATTCACCTTGGATTAATTCGCCTTGGAGTAATTCACCTTGGACTAATTCATCTTGGATTAATTTGCCTTGGACTAATTCACCTTGGATTAATTTGCCTTGGGCTAATTCGCCTTGAACAAAAAGAGACTAATTCGCCTTGGAGTAATTCACCTTGGATTAATTTGCCTTGGAAAAATTCGCCTTGAACAAAAGGACTAATTCGCCTTCAACAAAAAAATTAATTCGCCTTCAAGAATGTGAATAATTCGCCTTCAAGAACAGAACTAATTCGCCTCCTGCAAAACGAACTTTAACTTTTCCAAAACACTAAAAGACTCACTTTTTGACGTTTTTACTCAAAATTTCTTGTACAACTTACCTATCTAAGCCTAGTAGAACCTTAAAAATACAAACTTTAAAATTATTAAGACAAAAAATTTTCAAATCAAGATTTTGGACACAAAAGTACTTTTTGAACCAAAACTTATCAAAATAAAGATTTCTATGTATTATCAAGGTTGGCATTTACAAAACTGATATTTCTAAGACATAAAGAAGATAGAAAGTGTAGTATTACTTTATGGGGTTTTTAAACACTCAATAAAGTAAAAACCCTTTTGTTTATGGTTCGAACCAAAAGACAGAAAAAAACAAGAGGTAAACAACGCACACAATAACAAGATATCACCCCATGGCTCTTTATACCAATTGTAGAATAATAGTAATCATTAAACACACCTATAAGTATGAAGAAATCTAGAGAGAGAAAGAGAGTGGGAGGTTGATTCTAGTAAGAGAATGTGAAAGCGAATAATGTATAAACAATGTGTGAATTAATGAAACAACCAACACCTTTCCATAGATGGAAATGGTTAGATATACTTACATAGGCCGTCCATATGGGCTTTGTCCATAGGCTTTCCATAGGTTTTTCCTAAGCTAGCCTATCTAGTTTCCAAATATTACTTAACAAGCTATCTAACGATATTTATGAAAGAGACCGATACTTTTGTATTCCTAACAGAGACAGTTATAATACATTTTCGTGCCATTAGCCCTTTACTTATCTATTGCCTCTGAAAATGAAACACCTTCTAGTCTCTTATATCATCATTTTCTGATCATTTGCTAGGCTTATGCTGCCTAATGTTGTTATCTTAATTGTTTGTTTAGCTTAAAGGTCTCAACTCATTCTTGCAAAGGGATCATCATACTTGTTACCACTGTAATAATTTGGCAAGATTATAATTGCAGGGTTTATAAAAGCCCTTGCATAGTTTATATTCATTATATTCATTACCACTGTTATTTTTCAACATCTATATGCCGCCTTATTCTTTCTATATTCTGTCAACTTGTTCCTAACATTTACATACTTTTTTATTAGGAAAAGAAAAAGGAACGTACAGTGAAGCTTGTAGAATTGCATACAAAAGTCCACACGAAGAAAGGGACTAAGCCAGGAGAGCCCAGATCAAGTGGGATTCTAGAGTTTGTTGACCCGATGTCTAAACAGCGATTTGTAACTCTCTCAGTCTTATTATATGATATACTGAAATTACTTTTGTGCGTTTATAAATCTTAACAGTTTTACCCAAATTTTAAAGTTGCTGGTTTTACCCGTATTCCATTACTAATATGTCCACTCTATATAACAGGATGAATATTCAAAGATTATCTCAGAAAAGCATGTGGAGAATAAAGAGAATACCGATATTGATGAGAATGGTTCTAAGTCTCCACCGGATGAATTTGAAGTTTGGAAAGGCGTAGCTACATCAAATAGAGGCCATGTGCTTGGTGTCGGATTGACTATAGATCTAGCTTTTGTGCTAATAGGTACTATAAGATCCGGAGTATCTACGTTCACACACACGTGCTCCACCTTATGTGGTTTATTCATTTTCTTTATTTAACTTCTTTTTAGAGTTTGTTATTCTGATGAGTTGTTTTAATACGTGTAATTGGATGTAACAGGTGATTTAAATTCTAAAAAAGAAAAACGATGATCTAAAGAAAAAAATTGAAGATGAGAAGGAAGCTGTGGAGGCTCATAGAGTAGTAGATCAACTAGCTTTGCATAAAACACTCAATGATAGGTTGGAGTCTTTTGCTAAGAATTATCCTCCCCGAGCTACTGAATCGGATCCTGGTCCTAGCTAGTCTTGTATGATTCAGAATTAGGCTTTAGTTTTTGTGTTAGAACTATTAGGTTGCAGTACGTCGAAAACAATTTCAATGTTGCGTCGTCCGATTATACGTTTCTACCCTATGTCTTTTGGATTACGAATTTATGTCCATCGGTGACACATTTATGCATTTTGGTTACCGGATTGGTTTATTTTAGTGATTTATTAATGGTTTTTATTGTCTTAAATATTAGTTTTCCTATTTATAGATTATGGATTCTGGAAAATCTTCGATTATAATACGAATACCACAGAATTTAGCCACGTGTTTCCCATGGATTAATCACAAAATTCCCTGATGACATCAAATAACGTCTATTTTATAGCATCATTTATCCCATGTTATTAACCCATTTTGTATAATTTTTGCAAGAATTGGTACTTAATTGTTTATATTTGTTATTTTCAGTAATTATCGAGTAGTTGGCAAAAGATTAAGAAAAAGACGTGTTTTGAAGCATAAACGAAGAGTTTCAGAAAGTCGTTCATTCTGACATCAATACGCCGTATCCATTCTAGAAGCATACGCCATATCTAAAGACTTTGAAGAACTCAAGACCATTGCCTGACTTTGAAGAATACGCCATTGATACGTCGTATATGATACTTTGGTCAAAAATAAAGAAAAATACATTTACAGCCAATATCCGTATCCTAAACCCTATACTTGTATTGGGTCTATACTCCGTTCCAGAAATCGGCTTTGACGTATGGTCAATACGCCGTATTCAAAAAATCAGATATGGCGTATCCAAACCTGCGCAAGAATTTTGGAATATTTTATTCTTGGAGCCCACGCCAAGCAACCCCGATACGCCGTATTGAGTTCCAATACATCGTATCGACTTCAGAGTCTTTAAATACCAAATCCTAAATACGATTTAGGGTATGCTTTTTTAAACCACCAAGTTTGATTTTCAGAAGATCTATGAAGCCATGAAGGTCCTATAAAGTGGTCTAATCGAATGGGAAAACTCTTGTAATCTCTACACTCCACTATACGCGTTCGGTTAGCATTATGTTTAATAGTTCATCTATGATTTTGTGTATTGTTACAATGACTGTCGGCTAATACCTTTAGGTATTAGCCGTGTTTATGATAATATAATGTTTTGATTTGTCTTTATATCGATTGTTCCTTATTCGTTGCATGTTGATTATGTTTATCACTTTATACCCGTTTATGTGCTTAATTATGTGTTTTACCTATCATTCTACTGGGTTTAGTCCTACATATTTAATGCGCTGCAACTTTGGTGTTGTTTGGGCGTAGGCTAAGAGTCTGGGATAGAAACATATAACGCTTATTCATATAGCTAGAATAATAGGATCACCAATAGAAAGCCGTGTTTTAATCTATGATTAAGTGGATAGGTAGACTAAGCTGGTGACTTAGGATTACACATAACGTCCTGTTTCCATAGGTAGTTAAGTGGGCATGGACTACTAGTATATGAATTTCCATTAAGCAGTAAGTTGGTAAAGCCTTCATGATCTAGGATTCAATATAACCACCAGTATATTTTCCTAAATAGATTATAATCAACGGTGTGAGCTTTATGCAGGTTTAGGTTAATTATGACATGATTAATTAGCGACAAACCTCAAGTATAGGGAGAAGATCCACCTAACTTTGGAATGATATACCACCAACGAATAATACAATCATTGCACAAATAGACAATCAAGGCATATTATTAGATTAAACTAGCTAATACGTTTTCCTCATATTTGACTACTTCCTAATCTTTTGTTAATCATTTGTGTGCCTTATTTGTCATCACCTTAAGATAGTTAGAACTAAACTTATGCCAGTCTCTCAGACTGAAACCCACCCTCTTTGTATTAGTTTAGGTTTAATTAGATTTAATTAGAATAATTAGGTTAGATTAGTACTAAACCTAGGTAAATAAAATACCGGTAGAATTAAGAGTTAACTTCCACTCTTAGTGATCGACACCCTACTTACCACGAAGCTACATCTGACCGGGTACATTGCATGTTAGAGTGTTGTTTTTAGGTATAGTCGACATAAAATAAATAATAAAACTTGATAATAAATAACAACCTACACGACGATACATCAATTTTTTGGCGCTGCTGCAGAGGAGTGCGAATGTTTACTTTCTTGTTTTTATTGGCATTCTTTTAGTTTTATTTTTCTACTGTCTGTTGTGATTTTCTGACTCAAATATTGAATACGACACGAAACATTGATATGGCATATCTAGTTTACTAAATACGGTGTATCAACTGTCTGATACTGCAGCAATTTTAGTTAGCTTTCTGGTTTAGTTTCCTAGAATAGTTTTACTACTGATTATGTCTTTTTTTCAGGTCCCATTTTCAGGGTGCCTCCTTATCCGTTCAGTTACCTTAAAAGGAGGTTAACTATGGAAGAAATATTGGCTAAATTCATTGATGAAGGTAAACGTGAACATGAGGAGATAGAAGTATTCATTAAAGAATTTAAAACCACCAACGAGCTTTTATTAAAAGAACGAAGCAACTTATTGAGTGACTTGAAAATTGAGGTAAACGAATTATCAAAGGTTATGGGTAATGTTTTGATTCTAAAAAACGAAGTCAAAGGAGTGACAACTATAGGAGAAAAAATGACGTCTGAAGCCACCCCTAGTAAAAAAATTAATGAAACTAGAATCAACAATAATAAACCTCCCAGATTTGAACAAGATGTGTAGGAAAAGCCGCATGATGATGGTGTGGAAACTAAATCTCCAAGTATTCCTGAAAGAACTACTCAACCATCGTTAAACCACAACAATCATCTATTCCTTTCCCAAAATCAGGCGAGAAAAGAAAAAGAAGAAGCACTGCAATGAAATTTTTTGGAGAATCTAAAACAACTCGATATTAATATTCCGTTTATCGAAGC
>BQNB010064341.1:3412-22291 GCA_026074375.1 Tanacetum coccineum
ATTTTAGCTTATTTGGTTTTGCCATTTGCTTATTTGAGCTTATTTGCTTTCTAGTGTAAATTTCAAGTGAATTTAAGCCTTTTTAGCTTTTTTGTCTATTTGCTTATCATTTGTGCTTATTTTTGTTCTTATGTGCTTTAGATTTTTAGGACTTAGAGCATTTTAGCTTATTTTTGACTTTCTTAGCTTATTTCTGTGCTTATTTGAGGTTTATAAAAAAGGTTGTTTTGTAAAAAGTGCTTATTTTCAAGTTTTCTAAAAAGTTATAAAAAATGGCGAAAATAAAAATACTTGGGATAGTGGGAAACCCCGAGTGAGCAACGCTCGAACCCGGGACCTCTACCACCCTCACCAAGCATTTTATCCCCCAAACTCCCAACCATTGTGCTACAATAGCTCATCCGGTATTCCTTTGCAAAATCTATTCCTTATACACGTTTTAGCTCTTTAAAAATAATAAGCTGTTTTTGCTTATTACACAGCTTATTCGATAAGCTGTGTTTCCAATCTTATTTATCTTAGATTCCTTATTGTTCAAGCTAGTTTTCACATTTTTTATAAAACGTTTAGTGTTTTTTATAATTAATTTTCTTTAAAATCGTTTTTAATTCATAAAAAATTATAAAAAAGTCAAAAAAATATAATTCTTTTATAGAAAATTTTCTTTTATCATATAGTTCCTAGGAAAAATAGTTTTGCTTCCGTAGGGTTTAATTTGCAAAATTTCACTTTTTAAAGAACGAGATTCATTCCCGTTCACGTTTTTCGTGTTTTTAAGCTCAATTCAACTCCGTTTTTGTTCTAGTTTTCTTTAATTTTACTTTTTTGTTAAATAGAGTCTATTAAAAGTGAAAAATTCATTTTAAGTTTATTTTTGGAAATTTAGGGTTTTTAGTCACAGTTTAGGGTTCTCGTTTTACGTTTTTAGCTAAAGTTTAAATTCCCGTTATTAAAGTTAGGTTTAATTGTCCTTTAATTTGTTCAATTTTAGGATTTTAGGAAACAAATCTCTTTGGAACCAATTCAAATCATTGTCCGAACAACAAACGTGGTCTCAATTTCATAAATCGTTGGGGAATAACGACCCGGGAATCATACTTCCCGGTTAATATACGTATTATTTCGAGTATGGACAAGAAATCGGATTCTTATTTGTCTAGCTTTAAGATTATATCAAAATATAACAAGAGATATTATCTTAAACCTACATACTCAATCACACTTGATTGATATGAAAATAACGACATCCTCTTCCAAGACGATAAGAATATGCATCGGATCATAACTCACACTTGTGTAGATGATGTCATATTGAGTCTACTTGTCCAATAGTTGTGTTCCAAATATTTGGCAAATATATGCATAAAATACACAATGAAGTAGGATTGACGACTTGAATGTTTTGTCCAAAATATTCAAGTACTTTTACCTTGCAATGCAATTGGTAAAGTTGTCATCTCCGAAAAGCCAAACATGAGCAAATGCACAACATATGTAACTTTGCTCAAACAATTCAAAAGCACAACTCAAAACTCAAACTATCTTCTTATCAAAACTCTCTCTTACTTTACCAAATAAGCATAATATTTCTTCCTCACCAAATAAGAACCCTTTAACCATCTAAGGTTAGGATTAGGAAGAATTGAACATATTCCACAAACCATTATCGTGCTTTCTTTCAATAAGTGATCGTAAGAGGATTTTGAATATGAAGATGATTATTATTCAAACGATAATCAATCTCATCATTCAATCTAATTACAAAATTGGAATATGAACATGAAATCGAGACTAGGATTTATCTAGATCACAGAAATATCAATCAAATGACCATAGATATTTTTCCGAGTCTACATGTTTAACCATCCTCGGTTATTACATGAAATCACGAAGTCGATTGTAAGACAACAAGATTAGTCATCAAATTGCAACTCACACTTGCAATGAAGATGTCTCATTGAGTCTAAAGTGTTCAAATGTTGTGTTATTAGCTATGGTCAAATTATACATGCTAAACTTAACACACTCTGAGTAGGATTGACGACTTATAAATTTCCATCAGGAAACTCATAAGTACTCCAACTTGATGAGCAAGACTTGGATGTCATTTCTGAAAACTCAAATTGAGAACTCTGGATCGATGGATCCATGACCGATTTCTCGAGTTGGATATTCAAGGAGTGTAGTATGTCGAAGAGGAGCTTCATGACCGAACCACTATAAATCATCGTGTCGGTTTGCATTTTCTTTTACCTTTTTCTTTACTTATGTCTTTACATTTATCGCTTTACTTTTACACTTGCATTGTGCTTATGATTGTGTGCATTGTTGTGTATTTATGTTGTCATGGTTGGTGTAGCTCTTTGTAGGAAACATATGTGAGTGTGGCTAATTGTTAAATATGCGCTAGTTTTATTTTTTAAATCCATTATCGACACTTCTTATATTGCGTCAAACTTGATTGGTGATTTGATACAAATGATCTAGTCCGAAAACCTCTTATGGAGGCGGTCCCTTTAAATAGGGCGGTGTAAAACCCCGTATTTAAGGTCACTACTTATTCCGATTTAATAATTATTCCTTAAATTTTAAATAATTCATTTTATTATTTTAGTCGATTTTTATTGAAATTGTCAATTTTAAAACCCTCGCGAATCTTACAATTTAAATTATCCGTTTTTATCAACCGAGAAACCAATGACTCCGTATACGGGCCTTGAGTGCCAAATTATTTTTATTTTTGTATTTTACGCTTTCCTTGAGTTTTATATTGCACCTTGACGAAAATCGCGTTTTAGGAAAAAGTATCGGGCTAGGTAAGGTTTTAGGGCCCAAGGTTAATAAGTATTATTAGATAAGCAGGAATGGGCCAAAAGCCCACTCCATCCCCTCTCTTAATAACCGAACCAAACACACACTCAATCATTCAAGGAAAAAAAATCCATCTTCCTTCCCACATTACTGTGAGTGTCGAACCACACTAAAACCATCATCAACATTCATCAAAAACCCACCTTAACAATTCTATTCTACTCAAAATTAATCCTAAACTAACCCCAATCATTATCCAATAACAAATAACCATCATGCATGATTTATTTCTAAAGTTCTTAATTTCTTGATTTTTGATTTTGAAGGGTTTGATCTAATTAAGTGTAAAAGGAGTAACAAGGAGTGGATAATTAGTGTTTGGTGAGGCAAAATCAAGTTAGGGTTTGATTGTTTGTGTGTGTGGGTTCCACGACAAGAAACACAACCCACATAGGGTTTGTGTTGGATCATTTACTTCTTTTCTATAGTGTGGTAAGTGATGTCTCTAAACCCATTTTTGTTTATTTTCACTTTTCTTGAATGCATGTTATTGATTTGGGGTTTTTATGAACATGCATGTGCATATTGTGATTGATCTAGATTAATTATTGTAAGTGATGAAAAATGAATTATAGATGATTTACTTGAATGATTAGTAGCCTTGTGATGAAAAAATTGATGATTTGGATGTGTTATTGATTGATTTAGAATAGGAATTTGCGGACTGTTTTGGGATAGCAGATAAACGGAGCTTGTTCTCCAAATTTTTGGTCTATAGATACTGAGAAAATTACATATTTGGATAGAGGGAGTCTTAAGCTTCAATGTACGAATTGGATACTCCCGTATCGATTCCGTATGAGAAAGTTATGGTCATTTTACGGTAAGAGGTCAATTCTGGAGTTGCTGTTGGGAAACATGTTTTTCTCCAGAATTTTGTATAGTAAGTCCAGGTTTTAAAGATTGGTTAGATGCTAGACATAATGAGCTAACTCCTCCAATTGTAACCAACCTCATTTCTATTTTAATTTAGGATTTATGACTAAAACGGCAAAACTAAGAAATTCAGTTAAAAATCTGGTTTGACCTTCGGTTAGTAAAAGTTGAATTCCCGTTGATTGGTAAATGAGTTGAATGATTGGCTTAATGTTTTGAAAACTAGATTCATGTGGTTTTCCAGGGGTGAAAACCTCACCTTTATATCTTTTATATAATGAGAGATATGGTCCGGTGATCATGGCTAAATTCTGCAAACGGTAGTTTTCTGTTTTGAGTTAGCAATAGTAAATTGTCCTTTTCTAAAATTGGTAAACATTTGGAGTTTGAGGCTTAATGTTCTGGAAAATAGACTTCAAGGCCTTTCCAGGGGTGAAAGCCTCATGTCTATATCTTTTATGGTTTAGGATTTATGCTCTCTTGAAAATGACTAAAATCAGAAAATTGACTTTTACGTCTAGGATTGGAAAAATGAAAAGTGTGACCACATCCAATTGAGATAGGAATTAAGGGACGAGACTTAGTAGATGTTTATTTTAGTTTTACCCCATCTTAGACATCAATTTACTTCTTAAAAACACTTTGGTTTAGTCTTGGTGCAAAATTGTTTATGTTTTGAATTCTTTAACTAGTATTGTATAACTATTCTATTATAATGATATCATATATCATTCTAAGTCGCGACTTGCTTTATAGGTCTCGACTAATATTTGGAGTCATCTTCTCATGTGTTGGATTCTCTTCAATCATCCACTTACGATGAGTTTCATAGCCCCAACTTTTCTCTTTAATGGTTTTTTTCATAACTTTTTCGGGGTGAGAATACATGCTTGTTTTACTAAGCCAAAAATTATTGATTCTAGTTTCATAAGCGTTACATAAATGCTTTTACGAAAGATTTTACTTGCTTTATACATGATTTCTAATACATGGTTGTTTACCACTGAATTTATTAAAGCTTGATTTGCTTACTACACGATTTGGGATCATTGAATATCTATTTACAAAACTGAGAGTTTTGAACATATTACTTGTTTTAAATTGGACACAAGTGCTTGAAGGGTATGCTTGACCTGATTATGAGTTTAGCTACATGAGTACCTATTGCAAAAAGGCCCCAAATTTCATGCACTATTAATTACCTATGATGGGTAAGCGCTAGTACATTAACTAGATCTATTGGGCCGTGACTGCCCTGTCTGGGGTTGTGACATCCATGGCGCGATCACCCCTAAAGGACATTTTGTATTGAGAATTTCTTAAGGTATATTGCAATATTACCTTGTTGAGGGGCAAATTATATGCATATTTTATATGCTTGGTTAACGTTTCAGTGGCATGAGCTTAATGCGATAATATATTAATTCATTTACTTGAATTGCATTCTTTCACTACGCTGGATTGAATCTTAAACCTTGTGGTCCATTACTAAACATTACTTGATTTATTGAATCCCTACTTAATTTCAAAAATATTCTTTGAAATGTTGTAACGCTACCTTTCTTTCATAAAATGAAATATTAACTTGAATTATTTCAACACTGCTTTTACTTAAACCTATGAATTCACCAACATTATTGTTGATGTTTTTGCATGTATTTTCACAGGTTATTATATTGCTTGCTATGCATTGGGAGCATTCGAGTCGCGTGGATATCAAAACTTTAAGGACTTGGTTTTCTCCACATTCGATGATTGTTTTCTTTAAATATACAAATGAATCACGTTTGAACTCTTGTAATTTTTGTTAAAAGCAAATTATTGGGACCTGAATTTACTCTGAAAATTTTAATCGAATGTGACATTTTATTAAACGTCTCTTTTGAGGTCGTTTTCTGTAACTTGTACTTTATACTATGAAGTAGCACCCCAAAGTGGTATTCCGTTGCGTTGTTGTGATTTTGGGGGTGTTTTAAAGGCGGCCCCCTGATGTACTAGGCGGCCCCCACATATTTATAGGACCACCGGCAGAGTGTCATGTAATAATTTATATAAAAGATTTAAAGTTTTTAAAGGGAAACGTATTTACCCCCATCTACGGTTTCCACCTAAAGAGTGTTGAACTTTTGTGTAAAACATGTTTTGACTATAAAACTCAAACACAAACATGTTGAGGTGATAAAATAATTAAGAAATCATATGCATGTTGCACATTTTATTTTCGTAAACCTAAGGCACACGCATACTTGCGCGTATTTCTCGTTGTACGGATTCTTGCTTGAGGTGAGTTTCATAGCCCTACTTTCTCGTTTTTATGATTGTTTTGAAATACTTGGGGTGAGATATATGCTTGGTTTTACTTATGGACACAAGTAGCTTTTGAACTTTTACGTATTTTTTAAGTTTCCCTATTGCCATGAATTCCCCTCTATTATGAACCATTAATTAGTTTATGTAAGCACGAATGTTGTGAATAGAGATATTAGGGTTGATAAACCCTGTTCGCGTAGAAAACTATGAGCTACCAAAGGTACAATAGACGCATTACATTTGAGGTAGTACTAGGGTGTTTTGGCAAAACATCGAATTTCAGGGCACGAATATAATATACTAGGGTTCACACTGTTTTGTTAAGGCTTAAGTGTCATGAGCTTAGTGCTATAGTAATAACTTTTTATATGACATTGTATGTGTTACAATAGTCATAACTCCTTGAAATCTTGTGATCCACATTACTAATTACTAAAACCTATGAACTCATCAACTTTATTTTGACATTTTAAGCATGTTTATCTCAGGTCAATAATTACATGGTAAGCGAGTAGCTGATGTGTCATTGTGTAGGTGTTATTTATGTATCAAGTTTTACTATTTATTTTATGCCGACTATACCTAAAAACAACACTTTAACGGGCAGTGTACCCAGTCAGATGGAGTTTCATGGTAAGTAGGGTGTCGATCACTAAGAGCGAGAGCGTTAATACTATTCTATCATATTATTAGTTATCAAAGTTAAACCTAAACTAAATGCCAAGAAGGGGGGTTTCAGGCCTGAGAGACGGCAATAGTTTATGGTATCTAACCTAAGGAGTTTTGATGACAAGTAAAGCAAAAACACACATAAGAAGACAAACGAAAGATAGAAAAGCATAAGAACTAATGTAAGGAAAACGTATCAACCATGAATAATCTGATAAAACGCAGGTTTGTTTATTTAGTGCAATGATTGTCTTATCTCGAAGGGGCATATCATTCCTAGACTTAGGCGGTACTTCTTCCTAAGACCTAGACACGCTAATTCTGTCACAATTAGACGCATCCGCATAAAGCAAGCATTTGTTGATTATAATCTACCTTAGGAGATTAATAATGGTGCTCTTACTAAACCCTAGCTCATGGGACTTTACCCACTTACTGTTTAACGGTTCTTTACATACTAGTAGTCCACTGTTCGAGTCATTACCAATGGAATAAGAACGTACTCGTTGATACCAAGGCTACCTTATGGCTCAACTAAGCTTACTAAACTAAAGGTAAGGATAGGTCAATATTTGTGATCCTATGATTCTAGATATATAAATTGCAATATGGAGAGCTATCCCGGACTCTTAGCCTACGCCCAAACAACACGAAGTTGCAGCGCATTAAATATATAGGACTAGATCCAGTTGAATGATAGGTCATATACTTATGAGAACTATCTGATATCTAGTTAAGCTACAGGCGATATCATTAGATACGGATTGCATATTAAAGCACATAAATGAGTATCATGCGATGAACATAATCAACAATCAACGATAAATTAAGTAATCAATATAAACAAACCAAACATTAAATCTTCATAAACATGGCTGATACCTAAAGGTATCAGCCGATAGTCATTGTAAAAATACACAAGGTTTCATATATGAACGATTAAAGAAAAGTAACCTTAACCAAATGTGTATTGGGTTGCGCGAAGATTACAAGAGTTTTCCTATGATCTTGAGGTTCTTTTCTGACCTTCTAGGCTACTTTATTCGTCTCTTGGTCGATTTGGTGGTTTAGGGATTCACTTGCATACCTAAAACTGAGTTTAGGGTCTTCTATTTTTAGCGTCTGGAATCGGGTCGATACGGCATATCGAAGGTCTTCGATACGGCGTATCAAAGGTCTTCGATACGGCGTATCGGAGGTTTCTTGGAGTAGGTACCACGTTTGATATCTTCTAGAATCTTCACATTCTTTATCTTGAATACGACGTATTGCCTTCTTCTGGATACGGCGTATTAAACTTGTTTCCTTTGTGGTATTTGGTAAAGTCTAGGCACGGATACCCCATATCTTCCTTGATGGATACGACGTATTGGTATGTCAGAATTAGTAATCTTCAAAATATCTTTGTTTAAGCTCCAGATTGCGCGCCTTTTGTTAACTTTCACCAAGTACTCCATAATTACTGCAATTCTAAAATACAAACGATTAAGTAACAATTCTTTGCAATAATTATACAATAGGGGTTAATTACATGGGATAAATGATGTTATAAAATAGATGTTATTTTATGTCATCAAATATCCCCCCACTTGAATCCTACTTGTCCTCAAGTAGCCATTAGAAGTTTATAAAAATGTATCCCTAAGGATTTTTCTGTTTAAGCATTTATTTGATCTATTACAAGTACACAACCAAACACCTCACGAAATAGGAAGATGAAAACACTCAAATCACTCAACTAATCTATGTGGTAACATATAACTAATTCGCTCAATTGCTCGGTCGTGATGAGTATTCTATAATAAGCTTGGCAATGATACATATCTCCACCACTAGAGCTAAGGAGTAACAAGTTTATAATGGTAAAATGGGTTTTTGTTATAAGGCTTAGGGTTGTTTATTCTAACTAATCTTTATAGATACCAATATTCCAGGAGGGCGACAAAGACCACACATACACACCCGTAACGACGACACATACATGGCCGTAACGACAGAATAGACATGTGTGTTCGATCACATCCTCATTCGAGTTTAACCAAGGGTTAGGATGAAAAATGATATAGGGTGTGGATCTTCTAACTTTCACCAAAAGTAATAAACCAACAAGGCAGCTGAATCACGCATACATGGTTGTAACGACGGAATAGACATGCATGACTCGATCACATCCTCATTCGAGTAAAACCCAAGGTTAATGATTAGGAAAGGAAATAAATTGTTGTTAAATAAAATTTACAAAACAAATAGTTTAAGTCCAAACAGATAAGGTACAAGTTGCTAGACACTTTTTTCCGACCGTTACTATGATAAAGATTCAACTATATACAAAAACGTCTTGATCATAGATCAAAAATAATAACCTAAGTTGGAGTTCCCGTAACGGTCAATTTCTCAATCGTCCCATACTTTACATACTTTTACAAAGGCAGGTGGCGATATCGATCACTTTATACAAAACTTTACATCATTGATTTATTTGCGCATCAACGAATAATCGATCCTTCAAATAATTCTTTTTTTCATAAATTTTTTCGATTTTTTTCATACTATACTACGAATCTCAATGTAATTTCACCATCTTCACGATCATAATAACTCCGAATAATTTCTACCATGATTTTTCATTCTTTGGATGTACCAATAATTGTGATGATAGTAAAAATACATGAGTTTTGACTATTTTTACATTCCTATTGCAATGTGCAAATTTCCCAACCATAGTAGAGATAGAAAATGACACAGAACACATGAAATACATACTTACACTTTAAGCAACTAGCAACTGATAATTGGACTTAATCTAACAGGGTAGGCTAAGGTGTAAAGGTGTAATGAAACAAATAGTTGGTGTTATCCTAAAGGATTGGCTCTACAGGTTTTTCTAGGGGTATCTTACTCTTAAAATGAGAGTAAACAAAGAGTTCATACGGGGGTTAACTAACCAGTGTAGTTAGTTAATAAAACAACATATAAAGGCTTTTTGGGTGTAATCCTAGAAATTTACCAATTTAAACAAGTTACTCCATCTAAATCCATAGTACTCATTATTGTGGTCTCGAATAGATATACCAAGCCAAGTTCTAAAGTCTACAACATCACCGGCACACTCATATATTTGTGGAATTTGGGTAAACATTTGGAAACGGATAAGGCTGAATCCTCACAATATCTAATAAGGGTTATGTGTGCAGGTTATGTAACTAGTAATTTCACAAAGGTATGCTTGAAATTTTTTAAATTTGAGCATAATTTAAGCATTTTAATGTGAAAATAAGACAAGTAACGTTCTAATTCCCATCCCCCACTTAAATTATACAACATCCTCGTTGTATAGATAAAACATTAAAAACGGGAAATTAAAAGAATTAGAACAAGAAACTCTCCTGATGTTTTGCTCGGTAGATTCTCCAAGTTGAGTTTATGAGCAAGAATGTGTGTTGTAAATGCTTCTGGATTTCAGCATGACTACAAAACACATAATGTTTTGCTCGGTAGATTCTCCAAGTTGAGTTTATGAGCAAGAATGTGTGTTGTAAATGCTTCTGGATTTTAGCATGACTACAAAACACATAGGATTCTAGATGATCGATACTTCACCAACTTTGTCGATTTCTTTTCCAGCGAGGTCCTGTGCAAAATATAAGAAAAACATGTAAAATCCTATCTCGGGTATCCTATGGTTAATAAATAATAAAAACAATAAATTGTACAGGGGACCAATACGCAGTATCCATAAACTGGAATATGCCGTATGGAGAAACCTGTAAAAAGTATCAATACGGGTCAGTCTGCCAAATACGCCGTATCATGTGCATGAATACACCATATAGACAAAACTGACAATAGAGTTTTTATGCAGAAAAATAAAGAACTGATAACGTCTAGACATTTAATACGTCATATGGTATGGAGCGGATACGCCGTATTGATGTCTGGGAAGACAGACTCGATAAAAATAAATGACAATCCAGGTTGTCTCCCGAGAAGCATTTTCTTTCAGCTAGTCTTTAAGTTAGACTTTTTCTTCAGCATCCTTCACACGGTGCGTGTTACCATCCATCCTTCGTCCTTTTTTTGAAAAATTTCTTGGTAGATTTGAGACACGCTATCTTCGTTCCTTTCGCAAGCATCGTATTCACATTTTTTTATTGCAATGTATTCTTCGTTAGGCCCCAGTGAGTATTTTATAGCTTTAAACTTCTCGGCCTTGCATATCCTTTTATAAGGTTGCTCGTCATTCATTTTGTTGTCCTTACGCTTCATTTGGCTAAGTTCATCCCTTTTTTCAGTGTTATTTTGTTCTCGAGGTTTTAAATTAGGCTTGAAGAACGAGTTAGTAGAAGCGTTGGGAGGGTTTCCATAGTTAGATTCCTCTCACTTATTATTGCATGGTACGATGCCCTCAATTCGTCTTTTATTCCAGCTTCTATTTATCCAGGAATGGAATAATACCTTTTTAGTTCTTCCATCCACTCTCATATGGTTTTCAAATGAGGAATTTACTCGTAATATGAATTCAAGTGGATCAATCCCTAAGTTATCCCCTTCGTCCAACATTTCATCTTCGCCATCGTGGGATTCGGGATAGAATTTACAAAAGAATTTCTCCACTAGTTCTTCCCAAGTGGTAATTTTTCCATCCCCTTCATTTATCCACCATTGTCTTGCATCATCAGCCAGCGATAGAGGAAAAACCTTCATTCGTAGTCGATGGGAGTCCACACTAGGAATTTTGATTAAATCAAGTATTTCAAGAACCTTAGCAATGTGGTCCACTACGTCTTCATCAAACATTCTGTGGTATACATTATTTTTTAACTCCATCAAAAATTCCTTGCTGGGTTCAATATTTATATCGTCGTCGGTATTTGGTTCAGTAGGATTTGATTCAGCTTGAGCTTTTTCCATGTATTTCTTTAAAATTGGTTCTGCCATAGTTCTCGTAGTATTTTCTTCAATCAACTAGCTCTGATAAGTATGATCTGTCATAAAGGTAAAAATATCAGTAGGATTTGCTTTGAAGAAAGATAGAAAATTAAGCACGAAAATCAAATATGGAGAACCATTTTCTGTTACTGATCAGGGCACTTGACATTCCTCAGGCATATTCAGACTTATAAATGTCTACTGGAAAATAACATAGCACGTTTTCTGTAATTCCTTTTAGATTTTACATCCAATCTGCTATTTTACCCTGTAACATAGTGTGAGCTAATTCGCCTAAACTAAGTTTAGGTTGTATCGTGAAAAGAGAAAGGGCATGACACTTACGTTAGCTCCTAAGTCAGCAAGGGCATTATCAAAGCAAACATTATTAATATATCAAGGTAAAGTGAAACTCTCTGGGTCTTTCTCTTTTCAGGGTCTGGAATTATTGATATGTGAAGCTCCATCTGAGTAAGCTTCCGAGAATTACAGTCCATACGATCCCTTCTTTTCCTCACAGTAGTAATCATTCAGACGACTTAGAAACAAGATTGTCGTCTATCTTGACTCGAACAGTAATCTTCTGTTGTGTGGGGTGGATACGACGTATTATGGTGATCTAATACGACGTATCGGGTTTGAATCAGCTTTAACATTGGTTGAGATCGACTTGACATGATCTCTCAGGTTGGCTTCAATAGAGCTAGGTAGGCTTCTAAATCCTCTTTCCTGTAGTACCTTGCTTATTTTCCCGATTTGAATCTCCAAAGTTTTAATCGAAGCTCCTTGGTTTCGTACGACAACATCCGTCGAAGCTCGGATTTCTTGTATCATGTTGGAGTTTTCTTAATGAACTTTTGGCCCATCTCACTCCAGAAACTTGCTCAGGGTTTTCTTCCTTAGATTGTTCTTTGTTCTTGATACGAAGGGTTTGCATCGTTCCTCTGCTAGAATCCTGGAGTTGCTGCTCTATATCCCCCTCCTTGGAAAGGTCCACCAAGTTGAGTGTAGTAAGCTTCTTCGAGGGTTTTACCTTCTTCCTTGAGTGGGTAATATTTGGTGTAGTGGGGTCCTTTACATTGTTCACATCTTACTTGAGCAGCATAAACCTTTTCATTCACCTTCTTTGTTGATAGAAATAATGCCTAAAATGTTTATTAATACTTTTTCAAAACTATTACGTATTGATAATCAAAAATGTCAAAACGATTAATGAAAAATTATTCGTAAACAAGTAATTAGAGTAAATTTTCATTTCGAAATTTATCACTTAAGGTATAAATAAACATATGCTGTAATGCATTTCTGATCAAAGGAATTTTTATTCAGTTCACTTTTTCTTAAAATGTCAAAAACATTTTTAAATATTCAAAAAACATTTTAGAAATGTTTTATTCAAAATAAATAATATGAATTCAATTTTTAACCAAAAAAACGGCCCGAAATGTTCTAGTAAACACCTTCCTCAGAAAAGACAAAAAAAATGGAGCGGTCTGAGGCTGGGCGGCCCCCTTTATTTATTAGGGACCGACGGCCTATCTTAAGGGACCGCCCAGACAAAATTGTAGACCAGTTTGCGATAAATATGGATATTCCCCACTGATTTTCTCACCTTTTGCACATACTTTCTTTCTGTTCTAAAATCAGTTTATAACTTTCCTTTCTTTACTTTGATCATTAAATATAAGCTTTTTTTAAGTGATCCAAAGCTATATATCCTCAGTGCAAGAGAAGAATACTCTTATCATCAAGTCAAGAGTGTTTATAGTTATAGTTGGTATAGTTGTGTAGTTGTGTATATATTGTTAAATCATTTGAAGTATATTGTGAAGGTGTGTATCGTTGTGGCGCACCCATAAAGTAAGATTTTTTGTTCTTCAGTTGGTGTGATCATTGTTAGTATAGTTAGATCGGGGTGATCTTAGCAAGTAGTGTTAGATTGGTGAGATCGTAGTAGTGTCTTGGTGAAGTGAAGTTGTGAAGCGAAGATACATTGTAAAGTAGAGAGAAGTTGTAAAGTGAAGCCAAGTAGTGATTTGTTGTGAAGTAGTGTGGTTAGTTATGATAGATTGGTTCTATTTAGGATTAGAACTCGACATTTCGCTTAGTGTTGGAAATTGGTGTAAGCTAAGTTATGTACGGTTTCTCTGACTAAGGGAGCTTGTTGAAAATAGTTGAAGAAACTCTCGAGTTTGGTTTGCTAGGGGTGTAGAGGTAAGGAGAAGGAGGTGCTTCGTTACAGAACAATCTATAAATCCTTGTTGTTGTGGTTTGATCTTTCTAAAAAAACAAAAAAAAAAAATCTCTTATTCTTTGTTCGTTCACTATTACTTGTCATTCATTTACTACTTGTATTGTTCAATTGTGTACATTGATGAATTCGCATAAAGTCGAATATTGTTTTTTATAAACAACATAACTTTTAATTAAATAGTGGTTAAAACTATTCACCCCCTTTTGTTTTCTTACATTTGGTATCAGGAGCCACGTCAAATAGATTTTTTAAAATAAAACTGTTATTTTAAAACTTGAATCGATCTATGGAATCAGAAAAATATTTATAAGGGCAATCTATGCAAAGACCACCATAATTGAAAGTGATGGATTATTTATTGGAATAATAGATTGAAACTGTATAGTGAAATCAAAAGGTCTAGATCTTTGGCATGTTATATACCTATGGTGATTTTGCTCCTATCAAAATTATCCCGAATAAAAAGGATTAAATTTGTACCTTTTGAATAACAAATCGATGATCTTAAAAAGAAAACCTGCTAAAAATTAATAAAGCTAAAATGATGATTATGAATGATTTTACCACGTAAAGAATATGAGAGAATTTTTATGTGTAAAATAGCAAAAGAAATTTGGGATACTTTATTAATCACTCACCAAGGTAATACTCAAGTCAAAGATAATAAAATAGATCTTCTTGTTCAACAATATGAACAATTTACGATTCTAGAAGAGGAATCGATAGATAATGCTTTTTGCTAGATTTAACACTATTATTACTAGTCTAAAAGCACTTGATGAAGGTTTTTCTAACAAGAATTATGTTAGGAAATTTTTAGAGGACTTCATTTAGAATTGGCGCCCAAAGGTTATGATATTGGAAGAATCAAAAGATTTAACATCTCTATCACTTGATGAACTTATTAGAAACTTAAAAGTTTATGAAGTAACAATTAAGAAAGATTCCAAAATGGTCAAAGGAAAAAGAGAACAAAATAGATCTCTTGCCTTCAAAGCCAAAAAGGAATCAAGTGATGAAGATAGTTTGACTTTCGATAGTGAAGACGAAGAACACGTCATAGCCGTGAGAGACTTCAGAAAATTTTTCAAAACAAACTACAATCAAAGAGCCTTCGTCGGAGGATCATGGAGTGATAGTGACGAAGACAATGAAGAAAAGACTAAAGACAAAAAATGTCTTATGGCCAATGCATCCAATGAGGTACTTTCCGAAACCAAATTCCTTAGCGATGACCAATCATTGTTAGATGAAAAAGACTTAGATAGTTAATATAATAGATTATGCAAAGTAGGTCTAAAAGTCATGGCTAAAAATAAATGACTAAAACAAATTAAAATTCAATTAGAAAATGATAGTATAGGTACTAAAAAAATAAATTGTTCTAGATTAGGAAAAGAATAAGGAGTCAATGAAGGAATGTAAATATGTAAGATCTCGTAGGTTTGAAAATTAAAAGCTTAAGGAGAAAGAAATTTCTAAGCTTAATCAATTTAATAATAGTAGGAGTTCAACCGCTAAGAAATTTAAAATCTTCAAATCCTTCCGGAGATAAACCGGACCTAGATTTATTTTTACCTAAAGGATCAACTAGTGAGTCTAACAAGTAAATTTTGAAAAGTCGCAAGAGGTTGAGTCTAAAGAAAAATTGGTAGAATCAAACTCAAGCCCAAGACTAAAATTTATACTTATAAACAATACTAAAATTCCCATTGCAAGTGACGATGAAGTAAAACATTTTTATAAACCTTCTTTAAAACCCAGAGTCGGATTTACTAAACCTAAAATGAGATCTAAAACTCCTCCAAAAAGAAACAATAACCCTCACCCTCGGTCTAAAACAACACAACCTAGGAGAGACCAAGGTAGACAAAATTACCCTATTAATAATCTTTCAATGTGGAATTATTCACAACAACCAAACTTCTCTCCGTGGGGAATATGTCCACCCTATATGTATCCGAATCAAATGCAACCTATGCAAAATATGTTCGGGACTAACAATATTGGACCCATGAGACATTGGGGACCAAGTGGCTGAGTCGTTACAACATTTAAGTTGAGTTGTTCATGAACACTGTTTGGAATCCGATGAGTGAATACATTCTTAAAACTTTATGACTGGATTACCAAAAGATTTCTCCTTCAAAGCTTGCTCACTTAAAGATGTTAAAGAAAACACATTGTAGGCAAAGGTACGTTTTCTTTCCCAATTACTTAGAATATAGATTATGTGCAAAGTGTTAAGTGACTATGTGATATTATGCTACAAATAATATTTGCTAAACTAAAAGGTTATAGTTAATAGAGTAATGTTAAGCTTGAGGAAATAGTGTAGTCACTAGAAATACCATTTGTTGGTTTTCTAGAATTAAGAGAAATTGTTCATTATGAACTCTTCTCTCACGTAGTTGAATTAGATTCTCTACGTACCACTATAAAATGGAAATCTTCTATGTCCACTTGTAGCGAACTCGCGTAGATGAAGAAAAGTGAGTTAGTGGGTAATAATTAACATAGAAGTAGGATTAGTTTTACATCTTACGCCGGAAAGGCATGACATCAAAACACTATGGATGAAACAAACTCCCTTCGACTATGACGTCCGCCTCGACTACATGTCTACAATAAACTACGTCTATCGGAACCGTCTTATCGAGCCTTGACTCAATACTATTAATTTATCGTCACGTATTAATCATCTCTCTCCCTCACAAAAACTTTAAATTGTGACAATTAATTATTTCATCCGAAGTAATTAATCTATTCAATCAACAAGAAGTTTATTGAAAACGTTACTAAATCCTCGTTAAATCTTCTCTCGGCTTGGCAACTTGATTATCTCATCCGAAGTAATCAAAGTATTTTTAATTAACGAAAGGTTAATTAAAATGTCAATTAAATTTCGTCAATCATCTCTAAACCATCTCTCGATCCAAAAATCTTGACAACTTAATTATTTCATTGGAAATTATTTAAGTTTACTTAACTTAACGAAAAGTTAATTAAAAATGTCAAGTATTTTTCTCTCGTCTTCAACTTCATTCCTTCGACGACTAGAGTATATAAAATAATATTACTAGTACCTCCCGACGTATTTTGATAATTGTATATTTACAAAACTAGTCAAAATCGAAAAACAATTTTTTTTTCTCAGATAGGCGGCCCCCTTAAAATTAAGGGGACCGGCCGTGTTAAAGTGGGCGGCCCCCTTAATAATTAAGGGGACCGGCCTATTAAAATCGCCAAACAGCCCTTTCCTTCTGCAAAACCGATTACCAAACACCCATTTAAAATTCCTTCTTCTCCCCTGCTGCTGTGTGACGAAAACCAACACCCAAAACCATCAAAATTCAAACCTTCAAACACTCATTCGACCAAAATTCGCAAGGGGCAAACACCAATAACAAGATTAGCAACCTCCATTGTAAGATTTCCTACACTTTTCTTTTTCAATTTCATCCAATTTTGCTCTCAATCAAAATTGGGTATTTTTCATAACTTTTATATTTTTTTTCTTTTTATGAAAAATCCATAACTATAATGATTCCGGTACTCATAGGAATTCAAAATTTCAATAGGATTGAGTCACAATTTTTTTTTGGTTCGAAAATTTGTTAAAAATATAAACATTCTTTTTCAATTATATTTTAAACTAAGAAATTTTAAAACAAAATTTTTATACATTGTTGATTCATGCCAAAAACACGTTAAAATGATTATACATTATCTTTCAAACCATACATTCCTAAAGGCATATTTTTCGAATCAATTGGTAAAGTCTTATAAAAATAAAAGGGTGTTTGGTTCGTTTCTTATGATCGATTTTTAGAGTCAAAATGACCATCACTATATTTTTATCACTTGTATAAACACATAACTAACATGTACAAGTCATCAAGATATATAATTCATATATATTTTGATACATTTTGTAAAATGTATAAAATAAAGGGGCGTTTGGTTTAACGTTTTAAAACATAGTGTTGAGTCAAAACAAAACCATTTAACTCTCACCAAGTCAAAAAATGATGAACTAATATTTGTCAATAAAATATACAACTTAACGTATATCTTTCAACAATTTTAGTCAAGTCTTGTATTGATAAGGGAGTGTTTGGGTCATTTCCCAGATATTGAAATATATAACTAATATATATTCTTTGACACCCTAGATTAAGTGAAAAATAAATTAAGGAACATATGGAATCCTTCTTAGGATTTTATTTTTAGAGTCGAAGTAATCCTTGTCCCACATTTGTTGTTTTTCAAAACTTTATTTGTTATTTTTTTAATAATTTATTTCGTTGTTATCTTGTTTAGGTGACAAACATGCCTCGAGCAACAGTTGGTAATACATCTCTTACTCGTTCTTATATTCCCAAAGTATCTCAAACACCCGATATCTCTCCTTCTATCGCACGCTTCTACAAACCTATCGAAGATCGATGTATTCATGAGGGTAGAGTTGTTGATCAACTTTACTACACATCCGATCACATCGATCTTTGTTTTTCTAACATTCGTCTCAATTGTCTCTACGAAATTAATGAGCCAATTGTCCCTCGTTTCATTCTAGACTTTTATAGTCAAGTCACTCTTCAAAGAGATTACTCTAGCATCATTCTTATCTCCTTCATGATTCAAAACAAATTCATCACACTCTCTCTCCAACAATTCGGTCAAATCCTCAGAATCCCATTCACTGGTCAAGCCGTATTCACAAACGAATGGGATCTTGGTGCTCTTGCATACTCCCAAGACACTGAGGGACCATATCATACCGACCTTCCCACTCCTGAAGAAATTCATCAATTTCTTCAATTTCAACGTATTGACTCTAACCGCAAAATCAAACAAAAAAACGTTATTCTTTCACCAAATCAAGTCCTTGTCACACCCCCAAACGGGGCCTGGACGGAATACGTGTCCGAGGGCGTGACGTCATAACAATCCGATCACAAAGCAAT
>BQNB010064342.1:0-35345 GCA_026074375.1 Tanacetum coccineum
AAGATTCATCAAAGGATTTTTAAAGATCGCCAACTCAATGAACAAGCTTACTCAGAAAGGAGTTAAGTTTAATTGGGGTGACAAGGCAGATGCAGCGTTTCAACTGATTAAGCAAAAGTTGTATAGTGCACAAATTATGGCTTTACCTGAACGAAGCGAAGATTTTATCGTATACTGCGATGCTTCGATTAAAGGTTTGGGCATTGTGTTGATGCAAAGAGAGAAGGTGATTGCTTATGCATCACGCCAGCTGAAAATTCATGAGAAGAACTATACGACTCATGATTTGGAACTTGGAGCGGTAGTGTTTTCTCTGAAACTCTAGAGACACTATCTGTACGGAACCAAGTGTACGGTGTTTACGGATCACAAGAGTCTACAACACATTCTTAATCAAAAGGAGCTGAATATGAGGCAGCGTCGTTGGTTAGAATTGCTTAGTGATTACGATTGCAAGATTCGTTATCACCCAGGGAAAGCAAATGTTGTCGCTGACACCTTGAGCAGGAAGGAACGAGAGCCACCACTAAGGGTTCAAGCCTTAGTCATGACTATAGGTTTGAATCTCCTTAAACAAATTTTAGATGCTCAGACTAAAAAACAGAAACCAGAGAACATCAAGAACGAAGATGTTGGAGGCATGTTGGTTGAAAATTCTAAAGATACGGAGAAACTTAGGACGGAAAAGTTGGAACCCCGCGCGGATGGAACTCTATGTCTAAACGACAAGAGTTGGTTGCCATGCTATGGTGATTTGAGGACTGTGATCATGCACGAGTCCCACAAGTCAAAATACTCTATCCATCCCGGTTCTGACAAGATGTATCAGGACATGAAGAAGCTATATTGGTGGCCCAATATGAAAGCCGACATCGCCACCTATGTTAGTAAATGTCTGACGTGTGCCAAGGTCAAGGCAGAACATCAAAGGCCATCAGGATTGTTGGTACAACCCGATATACCTCAATGGAAGTGGGACAACATCACTATGGATTTTGTCACGAAGCTTCCTAAGTCGTCACAAGGATACGACACCATTTGGGTGATTGTCGACCGACTCACTAAGTCCGCAATCTTTGTACCGATGACAGAAACTGATCCTCTAGGTAAACTGGCAAGAATGTACCTAAAGAAAGTGGTCATGAGGCATGGAATCCCTGTCTTAATTATTTGTGATCGTGACCCTAGATTCGCATCAAATTTCTAGAGGTCACTTCAGAAGGCTTTGGGTACTAACTTGGATATGAGTACTGCATATCATCCACAAACTGACGGACAAAGCGAGAGGACTATTCAAACCCTCGAGGATATGCTGCGTGCTTGTGCGATCGACTTTGGAAAGGGTTGGGTTAACCATTTGCCATTAGTCGAGTTCTCGTATAACAATAGCTATCACGCTAGCATCAAGGCTGCACCATTTGAAGCACTTTACGGTCGAAAGTGTCGTTCACCTGTGTGTTGGGCCGAGGTTGGACAAGTGAGAAGATCATCCAGATCAAGCAAAGGATGCAAGTAGCCCGTGATAGGCAAAAGAGTTACGCCGATTTAAAGTGTAAGCCGATGGAATTCCAAGTTGGGGATAAAGTTATGCTCAAAGTTTCGCCTTAGAAAGGGGTCGTACGTTTTGGCAAACGGGGGAAGTTGAACCCTAGGTACGTTGGACCATTCAATCAATGTTCAACCTTAGTAATTAAAACACTAGCCTAGTTGGTCTCCTTGACCAAAAACATATAAACATGAAATCCCTAATTCCCTCTAAGTGTTTCCTTGACCCTTCTTGCCCAAGACTTGACCAAAGACCATGTTATTCATATAAAAGGCAAGAGAACACACATAGTATGCATAACACTTGGTGTAAATTGGCAAAAATCCCTCCTTTTGGTCACTTATAAGCCACGGCTCACTTAAGCACACCAAGAAAATCCATACAAAATTTTTATCAACCTATACCCTTCTATACACATCTATCATAAGATGTCCTAAGGTGTTCCCAACCATTCAATCACCTTTTGTAACCTTTAATCAAGAAAAAGCAAGTTAGGGTTCCACACTTAGCAAGATTGGATTTCAAGGCTAAACTAGGGTTTAGTTCATATTTTTCATCATCTACACATCATATAAGGTCTATATAATCTCTTTATATTTTTACCTTTATCATTTATATGCATATGATGTTTCTTATGGCTTGAAATCACCATTTATAATTTTTATACATATAAAAGTGGTTTTTACTTGTAAACAATATTTTGAGCACTTTTATACATGATATGATATTGTTAATAACATGGAAAAATGGACATAAAAGTATTACATTATGTTAATATAGTGTAAACATGTTTGTGGACAAATTAGGGTTTCATGGTTTTCATAATATGTATCAAGTTAAAAAAATATACTAATGACTAGTTAAGTTAATTTATGGACTTATAATGATGTTGTATAGTCATTAAAATAAGGTTATGCTATAATGAGGATACTTGTATACTAATGAAATATATGTAAAAAGTTAACATATGTAAACTAGTACTTAAATAAGTAAGTGTAAAGGTTATGGAATTTATCACATGGCAAGACTTGTGTTACTTGGACACATATGACAATTATAAACTTTGAACAATATGTATATAAGATATATAATACATTCTAAATATATGAGGCTTTATGTAACAAGTAAAAGTGGTAAAAACTTAAAATAAGGTTTAAGATGGACACATAAAGACCATGCAAACATTCTGAAAATTTCGGGTATAAAACCTATATATATTATATTTTTATAAAATAACACAACTCACGACGATTCCGAAAAGGTAAGAAACTTGTTAAACGGGTTTATAACGAAAAAGTTACGTTAAAAACGAGTTATACGTTAATAAACGAAGTCGTAAAGGAATTTTTATAAAAACATTTTTATAAAAATTATAAACAGCAAGGGTTGGTATTTTTAACAAATAATACATGTTTTTAGGATTCCAAAATGATAAGAATCGTAATTTTTCAATTAATAACGAACGAGTTATGAATTTCGCGAGTTTACGACAATTAATACTTTTATAAAACTATTTTTATAAAAGTTACTATTCATGACAGAAAGTTATATTTTTGTAAACCTCATAAAAATATAGAACTTTCAAATACGAGAACGTCCTCGAAAGAATCATTAAAAACGGAGCTATAACGAATAAAATACGACATTTACGGGTTTTACGACAACAAATACAAATTTTATATAAACCCATGTCTGTTATGAACAGTAAAAGTTACTGTTCATCAGGGGGCAAATTTTATGAAAATATCAAATATCGATAACCCGTCTTAATACGAAAAGATGGACATAAGAAACGCGAGAATCGGGTTTAAAACGCGAAAGTTACGCCAGTTTTACTAAACGGTAATTTTAAACGTTTTAACTTATAAACACAACTTTTCCAAAACCATTAGTTGGTGATTGAGCTATTTAGAATGTTATATGGTTATCAAAGTACTATATTACTAGGGAGTTTCATAATGAGGCCTCTTCGGATGGCGTTTCGACGAGTTGTTGGATTTACGATTTAAAGTGTCCTAACTCCTCGAACGTCATGTCATGACCTCTTTAATTATGATAGCCCGAACGATAGTACAATGTAACAACTATTAGATTATATTCAATGTTGTTAGACTAAGTACTCAGTACTTACACGACCTTAATTTAATTAGGTTGCATTCGCTGATTTGCGTGGCGCATTATTTGTCATAATCGGATTTATCAGAACTCAAGGTGAGTTCATAGCCCCACATTTTACATGCTTTTGTTTTTACAAAGTTTTTGGGGTGAAAAACATGCAATGCTTTACAATTGGACACAAGTGGTTAAGTTTCATGTTATGATTACGTGTTGCCTAAGTAGCGATAACCCATATCTGAGCCCATTATCATGAACTGTTAATTGTGAGCGCGAATGTTATTAATAGATCTATTGGGTTTGACAACCCCGTTCGGGTGATTAGCTATCACTGGACAAACGAACGTATACCATGTCGAATATAGGATGTTGCGGGTTAGAACATCACCACGGGCAATGTAGGCCATTAATTTGGTATTCATACACGTCAAGCTTCAGTGTCATGAGCTTAGAGCAACGTAATTACATTTATATGATATCTGCATCTGTTGCATTATCATACACTTGGGGAAATCTTGTGGTCCTACAATATATGATTTATCAAACCTATGAATTCACCAACATATTGTTGACGTTTTAAAGCAATGTTTTTCAGGGGATCAATAAGCACAAGGTGCGATGGATACATTGGTGGTTTTGATTTGGATGTCTTGCATTAAAGATTTTGTCGCATTTCATTTTGTTAACTGTTATGGGCTGAAAATCTTTGTATTTTGATTAAGTGAACAAGTTAAGTTTCGGGCTTATGTAACAAATATTGTGATAAATCCAATGTATCGTTTTCAAACGACTTTTTAGTCGTTCTATATATATCTTGTGTTGTTGATTCATGAAGTAACACGCCCCGGACCCATATTCCGCTGCGACCCAATTTGGGGGTGTTACATCACTCCTGAGGGTAGAAATGCTTGGGTGGATGTTGAAGGAATCCCTTTTAAGTTTTGGTCAGGAAAAACGTTTAAAAAGATAGCTACAAAGTGGGGTACCCGAAAGCAAACCCTAGCTCCTATCTCAGATACCTGCCGCAGGAAAAGAAAGTGTGCTGAGCTTACAAAGCCCAGTGAACAGATATATATATAATCGTACGCAAAAAGATAACGGGAAATCAAAGATACGATAATAAGGTGCAAAGGATATCACAAGACAAGATCAAGGAAATACAAATAAAGAGTAAACAAATCAGAATTCAAATTCTAGTGTAAGGTAAATGATCAGAAAGTCAAATCAAAGTCCAATTACCAAGCCCAGACAAATCATATCAAAGTAACCATAGTGGAGGAGCGACCTCCTAGAATGTGAAAGACGTGGATTGCACCCAATCAACAGTCAGCCAAATATACATATATCAATAATGTCATAATCCATCGTATACAAAGCACCACAAAAAAAAAACAAAATCTAGGATGCATCCATCGCCCCGTAAAGATACAAATAATAATCTTCATAATGAGCGTATAATAATCAAATGGGGGACGGCGTGAGAAATCACTCACTCACACATGAGTCATGCCAAAGGTGCATCATGACACGCCATGTTTACCTTCCATGGCTAGAAACAAATAGTGGCTGGGTCTCAAACTAAGGTACAAGCAATCATATCAAAGTTCATTTCAAAGGGATCATATCAAATTTCAATGTCAAAGGTTCAAATATCAAGGTACATAGCAGGGTTTAGATAAACATAATAACAGATTCATATATGAGAACCAAGATAAAAGGCTTCAGAGCAAATGTAGCAAATCACATAAGAAATCAAAGATAGAGAGGAATATGTCATGAGAAACCTTAACGATAAGGTCAGAATATCGGGACCTTAAGTTCCGAAGCAAAGCAAATAATCAAAGAAAACACCACAGGAAATCAAAATCACTCCCTCTTGACCGAACCTAAAGAAATGATAAATTCGAATTACAAACCATTCATTTAAGTTATACTTTCTATTTTTAGTAACTTTCCATTTTTAGTAACTTTCCATTTTTAGTAACTTTCCATATATATTAAGTTTCCAAAAATATATATTCAATCATGGACATCTATATTAAGTATTTTGATAGTTTAGGGACTTAACATTCCACTCTTACAAGTTTAGAGTTAAAATAAGACAACTTTCAGTATTATAGGGTTTAATATACTCAACAATTTTCAAGGTTAAAAGTGTAAAATATCGAAAGATTCCACATTTTATCAGATTATACCTTCCATTTTTTCCTGTAATTACAAGTCAAACCCTTAATTTAACACAATTTACCATATTTAGCCTTTTTTTTATTAATAATTTAAACATATCTTTAATTATCCATAATACAAAACAAGTCCATATAGATTCAAATATGACAATTTCATACTTTATACATTAAATACTAACCAAACCTTCCACTTTTCAGAATTTACACATTTCAGTCCTCTATTTTAATTTAATTAATTTCTAATTACTTATTATAGGTAACTAACCATTTTAATCCAAAATAATATCAATAGAACATTTTATACCCCCCAACTTATTTTACTACAGAATATAATAAGTATAATAACATGTTTAAAATAGACCTCATAGTTTTCGTAAATTACAAATCACCCCCTTATTTCTAAAAATCAAATCGCTAAGTAATTAATCAACAAACCCTAATTTGATTTTCCAATCACACACAAAATATTTACCCAATCAATAGCATTAAATGCACCGGAAAAATTATCAAAAACCCTAACCCTAGAGATTCATTACACCTTTATTTCTTTTTTTCCCCTTATTTCGCAAATCGGCAAACATAGATAAATCCCAAATAAATATTTGAATCCTATTCTAAATTTTTCCAACAATTTATCTGAGTTACATATGATATATAAAACCTTAAAAAAATATAAAATCAAGTGTACAAACCTTATTGGGCCGATTTCATAATTATTTCGAAATTAGGGTTTCTAATTTGTTTTAATTCATATGATCAATATAACATGCATGGATATTTTTCCTACTTATATTATGGATTAGAATGATTAAAAATGAGATACAAAAACATCCTTGATGATCCTTGATGATTTGATGAATTTATACTACTCGGTTGTGTTTATTTCGAACCAACAATTACCACGATCGAACCAAGCAATCCACGATCTTCCCACTATTTTTACCACCTTCCTTGATCTCCAAAACACCTTAGAAAAATGGTCCTAGCCCTGGAAAAATCTTGATGCCGCCTCTTTTGGTTTTTTTAGGGTTTCGGTGTGTTTTATTTTTAGGTTTAACAAAATAAAATGCATAAAAGAAATATAATAGGTATTTGGCCGAATTATGGGGCTTTTAAAATAGACCAAATCTGATTTTTAAACTTGCCTAATTTATTTTGTTATTATCTTAATTTATTTTACAGGAAACCATACGCCGGGTCTAAACCTCTGTGTTCCAAGTGTAATTACAATCATGAAGGTCCTTGTCCACCCAAGTGCAGTAACTGCAAGAAGGTTGGCCATGCGACCAAGGACTGTAGAATCCGACCTGCCAACAACAACAACAACAACAACCGCAACAACAACAACAACAACTACCGTAACAACAACAATAATCAACAGGGCAATGGTTGCTTTGAGTGCGGAGCTCAAGGCCATTTTAAAAGAAACTGCCCAAGACTAAGAAACAATGACCGTGGTAATCAAGCTGGAAATGACAGGGCTCCAGCGAAGGTGTATGTGGTTGGAAATGCGGGGGCAAACCCAGACAACGTCGTTGCGGGTACGTTCCTTCTAAACAACCGCTATGCTTATATCTTATTTGATACGGGTGCCGATCGAAGTTTTGTGTCTACTACATTTAGCTCCCAAATTGACATCACGCCATCTACCCTAGATTACTATTATGATGTCGAACTAGCTGACGGGAGGATAATTGGGTTAAACACTATGCTTAAGGGTTGCACATTAAACTTCCTAAACCACCAATTCAACATAACTAAAGGCCTGTAGAACTTGGTAGTTTTGATGCTATAATCGGTATGGATTGGTTGGCGAAGTACCAAGCGGTCATTGTATGTGCCGAAAAGATTGTTCGCATCCCCTGGAGAAATAAAACCTTAATCATACACGGTGATGGAAGTACCCAGGGAAATGTGACACGATTAAACATCATTTCGTGCACTAAAACGCAGAAGTACATGGAAAGAGGATTTCCTATCTTCTGGCAACAATTGTCCCCACTACGAAAAGAGATAGAAGCAAGTCTGGAGAAGAAGCGACTTGAGGACGTACCAATAGTTCAAGACTTTCCTGAAGTATTTCCTGAAGACTTGCCGGGTCTTCCTCCGACTCGACAAGTGGAGTTTCCAAATTGATTTGGTACTGTGCAGCAAACGGTACACGAGCACTTTATCGATTGGCGCCTTCCAATGATAGAGTTATCTGAGCAACTGAAAGAACTGTCCGATAAAGGCTTTATAAGACCCAGTTCCTCACCTTGGGGAGCTCCGGTCTTGTTTGTCAAGAAGAAAGACAGATCATTCCGGATGTGCATTGATTACCGGGAATTAAATAAACTAACGGTGAAGAACCGTTATCCGCTCCCAAGAATTGATGATTTATTTGACCAACTTCAAGGGTCGAGTGTCTACTCGAAAATCGACCTAAGGTCAGGTTATCACCAATTGAGGGTTCGAGAAGAAGACATTCCGAAGACTGCCTTCAGAACTCGATATGGACATTACGAATTTCAAGTGATGCCGTTTGGTTTAACCAACGCACCTGCCGTGTTTATGGACCTCATGAACCGAGTCTGCAAACCATATCGGGACAAATTCGTAATTATCTTCATTGATGATATTTTGATCTATTCCAAGAACAAGCAAGAGCATGAAGAGCATCTGAAAATGATACTAGAATTGTTAAAGAAAGAGGAGTTGTATGCAAAATTTTCCAAGTGTGAATTTTGGATTCCCAAAGTACAGTTCCTCGGTCATGTGATCGATAGTGAAGGAATTCATGTGGATCCAGCCAAGATTGAATCCATTAAAGATTGGGCATCTCCTAAGTCACCAACGGAGATTCATCAATTTTTAGGTCTTGCTGGATACTATCAAAGATTCATTGAAGGGTTTTCAAAGATCGCCAAACCAATGACCAAGCTTACTCAAAAGAAGGTCAAGTTTGAGTGGGGCGATAAGCAAAAAGCACTTTTCAACTGTTGAAGCAAAGTGTGCAGATTCACCAATCCTTGCATTACCTGAAAGGAAGCGAAGATTTCATCGAATAATTATACTGCGATCGCTTCGAGAAGGGTTATTTGGCGCTTGTAATTGATGCATAGAGAAAAGGTGGATTTTCTTAATGCATCACGCCAGTTAAAAATTCATGAGAAGAACATAAAATACCGCACTCATGATCTGAACTTGAGCAGTAGTGTTCACTCTCAAGAATCTGGAGACATAATTTTATATGGAACTAAGTGTAGCGGTTGTTCACCGATCACAAGAGCTTGCAACCAATTTTAGAAATCAAAAAGAAGTTGAACAAGGGCAACGCCGGTGTTAGAGTTGCTAATGATTACAGATTGCGATATTCGTTATCACCCTGGGAAAGCAAAAATGTCGTTGCTGATGCTTAGAGCATGGAAGAAACGAGAACCACCAATGATAATTCGAGCTTTAAGTTAATGACTATTAGCTTGGATCATTTCCCAAACAGAATCTTAAATGCTCAAACTGAAGTCGCGAAACAGAGAACATTAAAAGTGAAGACGTTGGGGGGAATGTTGATTGAAAACGCTAAATTTCCAGAAGCAATTAGAGAACAAAAGTTGGAACCACGTGCGGGTGGAACCCTGTGCCTCAATGGTAGGAGCTGGTTACCTTGTTATGGCGATTTGCGGACTGTGTCAGCACGAGTCCCACAAATCAAAATACACTTAAAAAATTTCATCCGGGTTCCGACAAAAGTGTACCAAAACTGAAGAAGCTATACTAGGTGGCCCAACATGAGGCCGACATTGCCACCGATATGTTAGCAGTGTTGACCTGTGCTAAGGTCAAGGCCGAACATCAAAGGCCATCAGGATTGTTGGTGCAACCTAAGATCCCTGAATGGAAGTGGGACAACATCACCATGGATTTTGTTACCAAGCTTCCTAAGACATCCCAAGGCTACGACACCATTTGGGTGATCGTTGACCGACTCACTAAGTCTGCGATCTTCACACCAATGAGAGAGACTGATCCTTTGGATAAACTTGCAAGATTGTACTTAAAGGAAGTGGTCAGGAGGCATGGGATACCTGTCTCGATCATTTACGATCGTACTCAGAGATTCACATCAATTTTTGGAGTCACTTCAGAACAGCTTGGGTACAAATTGGATAAGAGTACTAGCGTACCATCCACAAACCGACGAGCAAAGGTGAGAGGACCATTCAAACTCTCTCATCGAGATATGCTGCATGCTTGTAGCCAACGAATTATTGGAAAGGGTTGGGTAAACCGATTTGCCATTAGTCGAGTTTTCATACAACAATAGCATCACGGCAAAGCATCAAGCCGACACCATTCGAAGCACTGTATGGTCGAAAAGTATCGTTCACAGAAAGGATCTGTTATGTTGGACTGAAGTTGGGAGATCACTAATACTCGGTCCAGAACTAATCCAGAGGACCACCGAGAAAATCATCCAGATCAAACAAAGGATGCAAGCTGCTCGAGATCGAGCAGAAGAGTTGACGCCGATTGTAAGCGAAATCGATGGAATTCAAGTCGGGACAAAGTCATGCTTAAGGACTCGCCTTGGTAAATGGTTCGTACATTGGCAAACGGGGGAAGTTGAACCCTAGGATGTTGACTTTAAGGAGATAGAAAGGGTTTGGGAATTGCTTACAAGCTTTCACGTATCTAGAGAATTGAGCAGAAGTTCATAATACAGTTTCATGGTATCTAATTTGAAAAAGTGTCGATGCCGAAGAACCATAGCCGTTCCGTTGGAAGGGCTTTATCTTGATGACAAGCTTTAATTTTGTTGAGGAACCATTTAGAATTAGGTGGGCCGAGAAGTTAAACTATTGAAAGCGAAGTCGATCCCATTGGTCAAATAGTTCGATGGATCTCCAGAGAGGTCCAGAGTTCACGTGGGAACTGAAACCAATTCAAGAAGAAATATCCAACACCTCTTCACCAGACCACACCGTCGTACATATGCTGCATTGTGACCTTAAGACAAGGCTCGATTAAAAAACGGGGAAGTCTAATATACACCCTGTGTTTTCAAGTCATTGACGACGTCGATAAATCTACTATTTATTTTAGCGTTTTAACGCGTTTGCTTGTAATTCGAGGAATTGCAAGTTAATCGCGTAAGCGTAAAAATTAGAGCGTTCAATGTAAACGGGCATCACAAGCAATAAATGTTTACATCAAGCAAGGGTTATATAATTATTGTTGAGGATATTTTTAACTTTGTTCCATTTATTTTTATCGATACGTAAATGTATACGTATCGCGATTAAATTGCGTTAGCACACTCCCGGAACCACAAAAACTTTCCTACGCTTCAACAAATACCCACTTTTATACCCAATACACAAAAATTACATAAATATATCATGTATATCTTTGTTTTGCCGAAAATCTTGCATCATGTACAAAGATATACATGAAAAATGAGATAAGCTTGCAACTTGGTCAATTACACACCATACTTCATCATGTCCTAACCATACCTAGCATACTTTGACTAAGGGCCATACCCATGACCATCCCTAAGACTAAGACCCATTCCTATGACCATAACATGTTCTTTGACTACATCTATACCTTATATACATGCAAGTAACTAGCTAAGTATTCATAGAAGTAAAACACTTAGTAAATTTTCACAATCTTTCTCTCCACATCTCTATATTGCTTCGGCAATTATCAAGCACTCTACCAAATCCATAGCAATTTTATAACAAACCCAACACTACTTATACACATCCATTATAATGGTAATCTAAGGTGATCCCAAGCATTGACTTAAGCTTTTCCAATTATACTTAAGAAAAAGGAAGTTATGGTTTGTTTTAAGAAAATAAGGGTTATATTTGTGCAAAGCTTTGGTTTTGGTGGCTAAATATGGTTTAGCACTAAGCTTATCTCATCATCCATACCTCATAAGGTTTTTACTTGAACTCTTTATGTTCTTATAATCTTCATTTTTTTTAGTCATAGTTAATGTTATTTCTATTAGTTTAATCACCATTTAGATTTTTATCATGAAAATGATATTTAAACTTGAAATGAATTCATATGGATAACATTTATATATGTTGTGATTATTACCATATATCATGTTAAACTGATGAAAAAAATTTGTATCATGTTGTTTTGGTGAAGACATGAATATGGATAATTAGGGTATTGTTATATTTTATTAATATGTATTTCAAGTTAAAAGAAATACTTAAGACAAGTTCAAGGTTAATTTATGGACTTAATATTAAGTGTTATAAATCATTACAATAAGGATAATATTAATTAATAAGAAAATATGAACACTTATGGTTATTATGTAACAAGTATAAAGTGGTAAAACATAAAAACAAGGTCAAAAATGAACCTATGAATGTCATGCAAACATTCTGTCCCAAAGTGCTAAAAAATATATTTATTTTATATTTTTATAAGATAATTACATATACACTGAACGATTCCGAAAAAAGTAGTAAAAACGTGTTTAGAACGGATTAATAACAAAAAAGTTACGTTAAAAACAAGTTATACGTTAATAACGCAGTCGTAAATAAATTTTATAAAAAAAAACCATTTTTATAAAAAAATATAAAACAGCAAGTGATGATATTTTTAAACAAATAAATACATATTTTAGGATTCCAAAATGATAAGAATCGTACTTTTTTCACTTAATAACGAACGAGTTATGATTTTCGCGAGTTTTCCGACAAATAATACTTTTATAAAACTATTTTTATAAAAGTTACTATTCATGACAGAAAGTTATATTTTTGTAAACCTCCTAAAAATATAGAACTTTCAAATACGAGAACTTCCTCGAAAGAATCATTAAAAACGAAGCTATAACGAATAAAATACGACATTTACGGGTTTTACGACAACAAATACGAAATTTATAAAAACTCATGTCTGTCATGAACAGTAAAAGTTACTGTTCATCAGGGGGAAAATTTTATGAAAATGTCAAATAAATCATAACCCGTCTAATACAAAAGAGGACATAAGAAACGCGAGAATCGGCTTAAAAACGCGAATAGTTACTCCAGTGTTTACTAAAACGATAATTATAAACAATTTTTACTTAATTAAACACAATTTTACAAAACATTAGTTTGGTATGATGAGCAATATAGAATATCATGTGGTTAATCAAAGTACTATATTACTAGGGAGTTTCATATTGAGGCCAATCTTCGGATGATGCGTTTCCGACGCGTTGTTGGATTTACATTTAAAAGTGATCCAAACATCCTCTAGCGTCTTGTCAGGACCCTTTAATTATGATAGCCCGAACATAGTACAGATAACAACTTATAAAGATTGTGATTCAAGTACTTGGTACGTATACGACCCTATGATAATTTAGGTTGGATTCCTAATCTTTACGTGAACGCTTTTATCTGCGGTATTTGAATATCCGGAACTCAAGGTTGAGTTCATAGCCCCAACATTTTTTACATTTCAATGATTTATAAGTATGGGGGTGGACACATGCCTTTGTCTTATAAATTGAAACGCAAGTATTGATAACATGTTGCCTAAGTAGCGATAAAACCAAGTTAAGCCATTATCAGTAACTGTCAAATGCATAGATTGTAGTTGGGAATTACACAAAAGCGCCGAATGTTTATTTAATAGATCTATTCGACGGAAACTACTCCCCGATCGGGTGACTAGCTATCACCGTGAACGAACGTTCTAGCATGTTCAATTTTTGAGATGTTTAGGGTTAGACACCGATGGGCTAAATTGCATATATATTTAATTGCAAAGCAAGATGTCGAGCTTCATGTCATGAGCTGAGTTCAAAATGTAATCCTAGTTTTATGTGAGATCTGCATGTGTTGCATTATCACTAAAAAGACTGCGTCCCTTCACATTATGGATTTTATTCAAACCTATGAATTCACGAACAATTTTTGTTACGTTTTTAAGCAATGTATTTCAGGAGATCAATAGGCATGGGATCAGGATGCATTGGTTATAGTTTGGATTGCACGCTTAAAAGATTTAGTTGGCATCATCTTTTAGGGGAAAGTATTGTCAACTTTGTAATATACGGACAAAGAACAAGTAAAGCTAATGCTTATTTGTATTAAAAATCTTACAATAAATCCAATGTATCATTTTAAACGACTTTTTGTGTCGTTCTTATATATCTTGTGCTATTGATCTTGAAGTAACACGCCCCGGACCCTGATTCCGCTGCGACCCAATTTGGGGGTGTTACAATCCTAGTATTATCGTAGTAGTAGTATGCTAAGTTATGTAGTAATGAATAAGTTTTTTGTTGTGTGATGAGACTCACCTTTTTCCTTTTCCGTGTTTTGTGTTTTGTGTTGTATTGTCCAGGATGTCTCGAATTTTTGAAGCCTCTCGTGCTCGCGGTTTTTGTCTTTCGATCACAAGAGCTTCAAATCCTCAGCTTCATTTTGGGAATCCAATATCCAAATCTTATCGACTAACGTTTATCTTTAAGCATACTTAATAAACGGCTTAGGATTTACGTAGAGACCCTTCTTAAAACATTGAGGACAATGTTTAATTCTAGTAATAGGGGGGGGAATCTTTGATTTTGAATAGCCTGCAGCCGTTGTTTTCACGTAATCCCGTTTTTACCACCAAATTTTTTGAAAAATACCAAAAAAAAAAATGAAAAAATTTAAAAATTTTCAAAAATAAAATAAGTGTTTTGTCACAATTTTGACTTTCCTGCTGGGTAGAATAAGAGTAAATTTTGACTCGAATCGAGCGATTTGAGGTTTTTTTTTACACTCTACCAATGTTCCTTAATTTTAGACAAAGCGTATCTCAAGATTGCGAAGAACGAAAAATGATAGTGTTAATTATGAGTTGGATGCTAAATAAGGATTATTTGGAAATCTTAAGAGCTCATGTGTGTAATTTGTGGCTTTTTCTCCCATAAGCTTCTAACCGGACTAATAATACGTGCTATTTTTGAAAATTAAACTTAAATCAACAATTTTTTAAGCATAGTCTATATCAATAATTTTAGTTCAAATTTATACTTAAATTTGCTAAAACGAAATTTTCTCTATATCATGGTATTTAAAAAAAATGAATGAAAAAAAATGAGTAATAATAAAATGTGGGCTGATAAAAGTTTGCTGCATCTTGCCGGCTCACAACCGATGTTGCAGCCTTCTAAAAGGTCGAGGATTTCCTTAAGAATGAATAATTGTATTAAGTGTAGTAAACATGAATTAATAAATATAGGAAAAATCTCTTTTTCTTAAATTTAAATATGCTTTTGAACTAAGACTATTTTATTTTAAGTTTTTCTAAATAAGCTATGTATATACGGGAAACCTAAAAGTTTTTGAAACCGAAGGTCTGTGATTCCCGATACTAGTCACTGTGGGGTGTCAAAAGCCTGGTCACTTAACCGCAAGGTTGGGAATATTCCGAGGACCGAAAGTCGCTACATTGAAGATCTCGCCTTCAAACTCATTATTTTCAGGTGGAACGTGAAACATAGAATTTTTGCAAAACGTTGATCCATGGTTGAAATTCAAAATAGCACATTCACCTAAATATAATAATTGTCGGGAGTGAAAAGTTCACAAGTTGCAAAATATTAGTAGTGTTACAAACTTAACTTATATTTAACGGTGATTTCGTTTTAAGCTTGGTTTGGAATAAGTGAAAAGTCGGGGACGAAGAATTTATCCTTTTTGGGGCATTCTCGGATCGAAATGCATCTTGTTCTATGATCACTGAAAGTTATAAAATAACGAAAGTCAAATAAGTTAGTAGTTGCTTAAAAAAAGTACAAAAAATGAGAAAAATGAAAAATACAAAAATATGTGTAGGAATAAGTGTATATTTAAAAATGGTAAAAACGGGGCTTTTCAAAGCTATTGATTTTTTTATTTCCCCTTGACAAACACTTAGCTACTTTTCTAGGTTACTAGTCGAGGGGGATTGAGTGTCTTATTTTTTCTAAGTGCTTACTTGTAGCATTGCGTGAGGACACGCAATAACTTAGTATGGGGGATTTTGGTATGTGCTTAATTACACATACCATTTTCCATTAAAACCGGACTTAAATGACTAAAAACGTACCAAAAATACTTTGTATTTGTATGTTTTCATTTATATTGTGCAGGAAACGGATATCCGAGAAAAGGACAAAAAATCAAGCAAAAACGGACAAAACCGAGCACGGAATGGAAAAAAGCGTGAAAAGACAAAGTCAAGTCGAAGCCAAAAAGTCAAAGTCAACAAAAGTCAAAGTCAACCCCAACAAAGTTAAAGGTCAAACCCGAAGCCGAACACGAAGAAATGTTAAATGGGCCCACCCGTACCCAATGGGCCGGGTCAACCCATTTAAACATAATATGAAGACTTTAGCCCAAAAATCCCTTTAAAGGCCCATTTCTTTTTAATACATCAAGCCGGCCCAAGTAACAACATGTCAAGCCCAAAATCATAACCCATATGCACTTAACAGTCGTTATTTCCCAAAACCTTTTGAGTTAACACTGTTATATCCCACATGGACTAACCTTGCAAGCCACATATACTCGTTGAGGGACTTAAGTTGACAAGTCCTCAAAACTTCATATCACCCACAAGGACTTGCCATGTTACAACTTATATAACTTTGAGGGACTTGTCTTGCCAAGTCCCAAAACCCTTATAACCCCACAAGGACCACCACTATAATACACTCATACTTGTTGAGGGGTTCTTTTTGCCAAGTTTCAAAACTCATGCCCTGCTCACCCTTAAACTCATATCCCGCCAAAACCCTCATAGTACTGTTCACTGTCTTCCACCTTAAACCTGCAACTAGACAACAAAAACCCTTAACCCCACTTCGCCCCACCTCACTAACAACCAAAGACAGCTTGGCAATCCTAAACCCATCCATTGGGCAAGAGAAAACGACAACAATCAAGGGCCAAGATTGATTTGATTGGGCACCAAGCAAAACTGAATGGACAAGATGATTTTGAGCTTTCTCCTCACACAGAAAACACAAGAAACACAGCACTTGAAGAGCTCAAGACTAGGGTTTTAGTATAAATAGAACACTTATGTAGCTTATCTAGCTTTGTCGAATTTTTGTTTAAGTCAAAAACTTGTAACTAAGATTTGTACCACTTTTAATATATTGCATTTTACTTATCTTGTCATTTTAATTTCTGCCTTTAATTACTTGCTTTTAAATACTTGTCAAATTTTAAGTTTTCTTTGATTTTCTGTCATCTACTTATTTTGTGTTTTAAATACTGTCTTAAATCATTTTTATAAGCTTTTTAATCTTTAAAAAACTTATAGAAAAGTTTGTTTTCATTTCTATCAAAAAAAAAAATTCAAAAAAAATCCAAAAAAAATTACCAAAAAAAAGAGAGAATCTGTGAAGAATCATTTGGAGCAAAGTTTATAAAGGATGACCTTGGGTTTAGTGCCTCATGGGAGGCTATAGGGTTTGTATTTAAGCTGTTAAGAGCTTATTTCCTTGCCTTAATCATTGGACTATTTTGGTAAGTCTTTCATGTTTTTCAAATTAGCTTATCACTAATTCACTTTCATTTTAGTGCTTTTTTGTTGCTTATCTCTGTCTTATATGTGCTTATTTCTGTTGAATTGTGCTTAGTCATTACCTGTTTTTCAATATCTTGGCTTAAATTTATCAAAAATCAGTTTCAAATAGCTTTTGAAAAGTTAAGGGGGTGTTTGGGATAACAACCCAAAGTGGGTCAGTTTTGGCTTAAAAGCCTTTGGGTCACCTTGCCACTTTTGGCTAACCTTTTTAAGCTGTTTCTAAGCTGTTTTAAAAGTTTCGAGACTTAAACTCTTGTTTCTAAGGGTTTTCAACTTGGAGCTTTAAACTGTGGTTTCAAATCTGTGTTGACATAGCTTTTTTGGTTTGCTTTTTAAAATCCAGTTTTTGAGTCTTATTTTGTGTCTCTTTTAGAGTCTAAATAGGGTAGTAAAGTTTTCTTTAAAGTTTTCTTTTGTCTTAGTTAAAAACTGTCACCATTTTTTTTTTAGTCAAAACCTGTCTTTTTCAATTCCATATACCAGATACTAAAAAGGGTTTTTAACTTTCAAAATTTTGAGCATAAGCTCTCCTTAGGTCATACTCCATCTGTTTTTGCTTAGTTTTGAGTTTTGAACTTATTTTGTAGCTTATTTTTAAACTTGCACTTGTCCTCTTTAAAACTGAAAACACCAAAAGGTTGCCCTGGTGTAAACAGCAGATTTCATAGCCCTTTTTAATTGCTTATTTAAATTCCAAACTTTGTTATTTTTGCTTTTCTAGAAAGTCCATAAGCTGGTCTTTAAGCTAGCTCAAGCCCCAAGTCCCTAGGTCCCTCTAAGTGCTTAAAAATAAGCCCCAAAGAGTACCCTTAGGACTGTTTTGTATGCAGTTTTGTGCTTATAACTTATTTGCTATTTTTGCTTATTTGCCTGTTTCTTTTGTGCTTATTTTGCTTTTTCTTGCTTATTAGGTGTAGTGTCCTATATGCTTTAGCTTATTTCTGTTTTCCTTGTGCTTATTCACCCTAAATTAGCCCACCAGTTAAGCCCTCTTTAGACTTTTAAGCAATATAAGTTTTCTGTCTGCTTTTGTTTGCTTATTTTCCTGCTTATTTTTAAGTTATAAAAAAGTTTCATTTTTTAAAGTTGCTTAATTTTTCATAATTTATAAGTTTAAAAAAAAGTTTTATCAAAAAGGAAGAGGCCAAGGGTCGAACCCCAGACCTCCCCCTTTTAACACCAAAGCCTTAACACCACACCCTACTACCAAAAGTGCTTCAATAGCTCATCCGTCCTAGTTTGTTCTTTTTATTCTTTTAAACTCATTTTTAGCCCAATAAGCTTATAAGCCTGTTTAGCTTATTACAGCTTATTGGGATAAGCTGACAACTGAGTTTTATTTTTCTTAAATCAAGCACAACTTCATCTACTTTCTGTAATTTTTTCATAATTTTCCAAAATCATTTACTATTTTTAATCATTTTTTTTCTTTAAAACTGTTTTTTAATTATTAAAAATTAAATAAAAATAAAAAAATATAATTCTTTTTTAGAAAATTTTCTTTTATCATATTGCACCTAGGAAAAATAGATTTGCTCTCGTAGGGTTGTTTTTGCAAAATTTCAATTTTTAAAGAACGGGTTTCGAACCCCGTTCTCGTTTTCTTCATTTTTTAACTTTAAAAGGTGTCGTTTTAGGATTTTCTTTAATATTTCTTTTAATTTGGTAATTTAGGATAATTAAAACTTAAAAAAAATTAACTTAGGGTTTAATTTTTGATAACTTAGTTTTTTTTAAAGTCGCGTTTTTTCGTTCCCGTTTTGTTTTTAAGTTTAAATCCTTTAAGCCTTCGTTTTTAGTTTTCCCTTTTTCGTTTTTGTATTTTAATCTTAGAAATTAGAAAACCAATTCAAAAAAAACCTTTTTAACCATTCAAACGCGCGATCACAAACGTCTTCGAATTTCAATTTGCACCTCGACGGGATTACGACTTCGGGTAGGTTTTGAGAGATTGTGCTTTGGATAAAAGCGAATCTTTTAAAAGCCTCTTGGAATACTTACTATTGATAAAATCCTTATATTTATATATATTTATTATCTATTTATATATACGTGTTCGGATCGAATGCTTATTTTCTATAGTGCCTTGGCCACTCTTTTGTCCCTCTTTGATTACCAAGACACAGCAAGCACAACACAAAACAATTTCAAATCTAACTTCTAGAAGAACCATGTGCCATTTTTGCTTAAACAATAATATCTCTTAACCAACATGTAAACCCTAATCCATAGGATCTCAAGGCTATTTTTGTCTCCCTTTTCTCTCCCAACTCATGGCAACAAGGACTCACTGGGAACTAAGCATGCTTAAGTCTTTCATTCACATCAACATTGCTTCTTACAAGAGCTAGTTACTAGTTTAATCCTTTCCCATGCTTAACCCTTTGTAAAACCGCCCACCCCCTCTCTCTTTTAATCCATAGTTTTGCTAAGGTGGTTTACTAGATATTTGTACTATAAAAAGAAGCCTTAAGGTAAACCTTACACACACTTATTCACTTGTAAAAAAATCAAATATCTTTCCCTTTGTTTTCTCTTAAGTTCACGGCAATATTTAAGCACTAAAAAAATCATAAGTTTCATTTCTACAACAATACAAGTATACAAGAATAGTTAAAGGGTTATTCTAAGGTGTTTGCAAATAAAGGTACAAGTAAAATCAAGGGTTTATCAAGTAAGAAAATTTGAGTTTTGCAAGAAGAACTAAGGTTTTATAAAAGGATTTTGGGTTGAAGAATTAGGGTTTGATTTCTGTTCACTTCTTCTTTCATTCATACATGGTCTATAATCAACTCTACACTTTCATGATTATTTCATTCATATACATACATATTTATTGTTTTCTTAAATCACCATTTAGTTATTATTTTATAAAGTATATAAAATAAAACAAGTTTATACATAATCAAGAAAATACATATTCATGGTGAAAATATGTTTAAAATATGTTAGAATGCGAGAACATATTTTATTTGGTATATTACAGGTGTTGGATAAATTATATAATTAATTGTTGAATTAATTGTTATAAATTATTTATATAGTTTTATAAATAAATAATTATTCTAGACATTTTATTTGGACATAAAATAGATGGATATAAATTAGAGGACTTAAAGTATACTAATGATGTGGTATTAGTTAATTTAAAAGTCTTGTAATAATTAAAATTATAAAAACAATTATATATATATATATATATACGGACAGCACATCTGGAAAGGTATGAATTTTTATGCAATATATAAACTTAAGATTATGATAGTACATTTCAAGACGATTCTGAATATATAAGAATCTTGAAAAATGGAGTTAAAACGAAAGAGATATGAATTTTAAGAGATTTTGATAATTAAATATATAAAAAGTATTTATATATATAACAGTTTATATAAGCTGCTGCTGTACATATTTTTATATAATTTGTAGACATAATATTTTGATAGATCATCTCGACACGAAATCGTTGATATAAAGAACACGCAAAATGGAGTTAAAACGAGAAAGTTATAAATTTTTAAAGATCTCGAGAAACATATTTATTCTCACAGCTTTTATAAAGCTGTGAAAAAATGTGAAAAACTGCAGATTTCGAAATCGGTGTTTTTTGAGAGCTTTTAGGTCTGATTCGGCTAAAGTATAAAACTACAAACTTGTTCGGAATGATGTCTTACTAAAAAAATTAAGTTTTCGGAGGCTAGAAGTGTATAGATATTTAACTAGAAATTATAAAAGCTAGTTAACTTTTATAAATAATTTTTTGCACTTTTTATAAAAACATATAAAGCTGTTAGAAACTTAAAACAAGGTTTACGAGTGTTTTCGAGTCCGTTTGAGCTATAAAAACCTTAAGAAATAAAGTAGTATTACTTATATAATATTTATACATGTTTTTAACTTTATAAATATTATTTTATAAAATGATTAAACTATTTATATAATGTCATTATATAAATAATAAAAATATTAAATCGAGCATTATTAACAATAATCAATTATCGGACAAAGATAATATATTTACGGATACATATATCTGGACATTAACTAACAAACGTAATTTAAACATTGTTTCAACTTTTATAAATTAAACAAAAACTATTAAGTGGTGATATAACTTGATAATTTTCATTGTTGTATTTATTTTACATACAGTACACTTATACGACCTATAATTAATTAGGTTGCATTTCGGCTATTTGTGACATCATTCCTTGTTGATTGTTGCTACATTCGATACCTTCATTTGAGGTGAGTTCATAGCCCATTTTATACAATTACAATGATTTACAACTTTTGGGGTGAGAAACATGCATTATTTTTACATTTGGACGCAAGTACACTTTTAAACAAATTACGAGTTTGCCTAAGTAGCAATAACCCACCAAGCCCGCTATTATGAACTATTAATTACATTGTGTAAGCGCGATTGTTATAAATATATCTATTTGGGATTGACATCTGATGTGTCGTTGTTAATTTTATGATTCAAGTTTTAAATTTATATTTTGCCGACTTAACCAAAAATAACACTTTAACGGGCAGTGTACCCGGTCGGTGGGAGTTTCGTGATAAGTAGGGTGTCGATCACTAAGAGCGAGAAACGCTTTCAATTTATTAATACTTTGGTTTTTCTAATCTAAGTTAGTCTAATCTATGCTAAACCTATGCTAAACCTATGTTAATCCTAAATCTAATAGATAAGGGGGGTTTTCAGCCTGATAGACTGGCACAGGTTTAGTGGTGGCTAAAATTAATTCAAGACACTAAAACACACAAAAGCAAATTAACAGAACATAAAAGAGCAGTCTAGCGAAATATAAGAAAACTGTATTAACCATTATTAATCTAATCATAAGGTTGGTTTGTTTATTAGTGCAATTATTACTTATCTCGAGGCGGCATATCATTCTTAAGAGTTAGGCGTTACTTCTTCCTAAGACCTAGACACGTAGAATTCTGTCATAATTAAACGCATCCGCATAAAGCATCCTTATTTGTTGATTATAATCTATCTGAGGGATTAAAGCAATGGTGATCTTGTTAAACCCTAGCTCATAGAGACTTTACCCACTGACTGCTTAATGGCAATTCATACACTAGTAGTCCACTAACCAAGTCTTTACTAATTAATCGAGAACATACTCGTTGATACCAAGGTCACCTTATGGTCCAACTAAGCTTACAATCTAAGGGTAAAGATAGGTCATTATTGTGATCATATTGGTCTAGATGTATAAATCACTATATGGAGAGCTATCCCGGCATCTAGATTACTTGGTCCGTATCACTAGATCCAGTTGAATGATAGGTCGCATACAAAAGCACGTAAACAAGTATATTGATAAACATAAACAAGCAATCAACGATAAATTAAGAAATCGAGATAAACAAACCAAACATTAAGATCTTCATAATAATGGCTAATACCCGAAGTTATTAGCCTTCAAACGTCATAATTAATACAAAAGTAATGATTTAGCCAAGGTAAACTAACCGAGTTAACGAATGATACCAAAAACTGAACGATTACAAGAGTATAAGAAATTACACGTTGTCTCCTATGGAATTAATCACGTTGCTCAACCTCTTCTGCTCTTTTTCTCCTCTAAAAATCGACTTTTATGGTTTAGGTATCGAGAATATGATTTAGCACACTTAAAAATTGTTTTTGAGTTTTTATAGGGTCTGTTGTCGGTTTGATACGGCGTATCCAAAGTCTTGGATACAGCGTATCGGGGGTCTCTTGAAGTAGGGATCACGTTTGATATCTTCCAGAATATTTTATTCCCATATAGCTTGAATACGGCGTATTGCCTTCTTCTAGATACAACGTATTAGATCTTGTTTTCTTAGTGGTCTTTGGTGAGTGCAAGCACAGATACGTCGTATCTTCCTTGATGGATACGGCGTATTGATTGTCAGAACGGTAATCTTCAAAATATCTTCATTTAAGCTCCAGAATGCGTTTTTTTAGTTAACTTTCACCAAGTACTCTATAATTACTGCAATTCTCAAATATAAGCGATTAAGTAACATTTTTTTGTAATAATTATACAAAATGGGCTAATTACATGGGACAAATGATGTTATAAAATAGACGTTATTTGATGTCATCAAATATCCCCCCACTTGTATCCTACTTGTCCTCAAGTAGCCTTTAAAAGTTATGAAAATGTATCCCTAAAGATGTTTTCATTTTAAGCATTTATTTGATCTATTACAAGTACATAACCAAACACCTTACGAAATAGGAAGATGAAAACACTCAAATCACTCAACTAATCTATGTGGTAACATGTAACTAATTCGTTCAACTGCTCGGTTGTTACGAGTATTCTATCATAGGCTTGGAAAGGATACACATCTCCACCACTAGAGCTAAGGAGTAACAAGTTTATAAAGGTAAAATAGGTTTTTATTATAAGGATTAAGGTTGATCATTCTACAATCTTTCACTAAAAGTACAACACCAACAAGGCAGCTGAAGCACACATACATGGCCGTAATGACGGAATAGACATGTGTGTTCAATCACATCCTCATTTGAGTTTAACCAAGGGTTAGCATGAAGAATGATATAGGTTAGGGATCTTCTAACTTTCACCAATAGTAATAAACCAACAAGGCAGCTGGACATGCATACATGGCCGTAAAAACGGAATAGACATGCATGCTCGTACACATCCTTATTCGCGTAAAACCCATGGTTAATGATTAGGAAAGAGAATTAAATTGTTGTTAAATAAAAATTACGAAATAAATAGACTAAGTCCAAGATATAAGTTGCTAGATACTTTTTCCCGACCGTTACTATGATAAGGACACAACTATTTACAAACGACTTGATCATTGATAAAAAAACAACAACCTAAGTCGGCGTTCCTGTAACGGTCAACTTCTCAATCATCCCATACTTTACAAACTTTTACAAGATAAGTGGCAATATCTACCACTTTATACAATACTCTACATCGTTGACTTATAAGACGTATCAACGAATAATCGATCCTTCATATAATTCCTTCGGTCTAAGCATTTGTGAAACGATTATCATCAAACTTTCCTTTTTTATTGCACTATACTACAAACTCGGTGTAATTTCACCATCTTCACGATCATAATAACTCCGGATAATTCCTTCGATAATTCTTCATTCTTCGGACGTATCAATAATTGTGTTGGTAGTAAAAATACATGAGTTTTGACTACTTTATACATTCCCATTTGCAATGTGCAAATTTCTTCTCAACCGTACCAAAGATAGAAAATTGACACAAGACTCGGGAAATACATACTTTATACTTTAAGCAACTAGCAACTAATAAATAGACTTAATCTAACAGGGTAGGCTAAGGTGTAAAGGTGTAACGAAACAAATAGTTGGTGTTATTCCTAAAGGATTGGCTCTACGGGTTGTTCTAGGGGTATCTTACTCTTATAGTAAGAGTAAACAAAGGGTTTATACAGGGGTTAACTAAAATTACCAATTTAAACAAGTTACTCCATCTAAATCCATAGTACTCATCACTGTGATCTCAAATAGATATACCAAGCCAAGTTCTAAAGTCTACAACATCACCGGCACACTCATATTTTGTGGAATTTGGGTAAACGTTTAGAAACGAATAAGTTTAAATCCTCACAATATCTAATAAGGGTTATTGTGTGTAGGTTATCTAACATGTAATTTCACAAAAGTATGCTTGAAATTTTTTTAAATTAGAGCATAATTTAAGTATTTTAATGTGAAAATTAAGACAAGTATACATTCTAATTCCATCCCCCCACTTGAATTATATAATGTCCTCATTTTATAGATAGAACATTAAAAACGGGAATTAAAAAGAATTAGAATGAGAAAGTCCCCTGATATTTTGCTCGGTAGATTTTCCATATAGGTTTATTGAGCAAGAACGTGTTGAATAGCCATCTTGGGGTTTCAAGACTCCAACACTTTGAAATTTTTAGATCGTAGATTCTCCACCAACATTGTCTCTTTCTTTTATTTTGGCGAGGTCCTGTGCAAATTATAGGAAAAACGATGCATTCCTATCTTGGTACCTACGGTTAATTTTAACTAAACTAAATACTAAATACGGGTCAGTCTGTTAAATACGCCATATCATGAGCATGAATACGCCGTATTGCCAGAACTGACAATAATGTTTTAAAGTGCATTAAAATAAAGGACTAATAACGTCTAGACACTCAATACGCCGTATGGTATGGAGCGGATACGCCGTATTGATGTCTGGGAAGACACACTCAATAAAATAAATAATAATTTGGATTGTCTCCCGGGAAGCACTTTTCTTTCAGCTAGTCTTTAAGTTAGACTTTTCTTCAACTTTCACACTCTTGTAAACACTCTCTCTTCTCAATTACACTTTCTAATCTGGATAGGGCGCTTGGTTCTGAAATATACCCACGAGTATGGTGCTGAACTTACTACCAGTCTTTGTTCTATCATGCATAAACAAGTCAAAACATCACATCATAATATATACACAAAAATATAGAACTTGTTTAAAGTTAAATACATCATGATAAATAATGAATATATACAAAAGATAGAAACAAAAATATAAAAGATAGAGAGATCATGGGTCTGGCTGTTGCTCATCCTGCTGGGCTATAGAGGTGCTAGCGCCGTCAGTCTTGCATCTGGTACGCCTCTCATATGGGATATGAAAGTTAGCATAGCTGGTGTACATGACTCCAGCTTAATTCATTATCTGTGAGAGTCTAACAACCGTCCAAGTAGAGAATTGGGAGAAATTGCAGGCCATACTGTCTAATATCTCTTTGCTTATCTAGTGCTCCACGAATCTCATGCACATCCTCCTCTACCCTGGCTAACCTCTAAGCTATAGTCCAAGTTGGTCCGGCTGCAGGTGGTGATGGTTGAGGTGCTTGTATGGGTTTTGGAATAGCCAGAGCACCCTCATCAGCTATAGGAGCATCCTCAACGGCCTCAAGGGCACCAGCCACAGCGTCGGGGTAGTTCTCTGGTCCCGGGGCTACCCAAGCCCAAGTATAATCAATATCTATGCAAATTTGAAGCCTCGCCAACTCATTCATATCAATAACAGGGAGCTCTCATACAATCACAGTCAGCCCTTAGAGTATCTCCTCAGTAAGTAATCCAAAATGCTCTGCTAATTGAGCTACAAATTGTCCTCCAGATATCATGGCCCCCTGCTTCCTCCCTGAAGCAAACAATCTTAAATACCTAGCCAATAGATAAGGGACGTTGACCGATCCAACGTCCATCTCTCTCAGATAGAATAAATCAGTCACGGTCACCTTTTCAGGTGACTGACTCCTACCAGCTATACTGCACGCAATCAGCCTATGGCATAGCCTAAGTATTGGATCTCTAATAGAAGTGTAAGACGAGGTTATGCCAAGGAAATCTCTAGTAGATGAAATCCTAATCCAGTAATCTCTCAGATACGCGTTGTCGGGGATCTGTCTCACACTCTCAACCCAATATAAGCTAAAACCAGCAGTCTGCATCTCCTCTGCTGTATGTAATTTCAAAGCCAAAATAAACTCTCTTCAGCTTAAATGCCTCCTAACTAAAACTATAAAGCCCTAGCTGTATCCAAATCAAGCACTGCCTCTCCAAACCTAAATGTACTAAAGAACTCTAGAATGAGCTCGTGTACCAACGAGCCTTTAATATCAAATAGTCACCTCCACGCTCGGCTAGTGAACACACTCTGTCCTTGAGCATCCTTGTGCTCCATCAGCATCTTACTACTCAAACCTTAGGCCATCAGATCTAGCAATCCCCCAAAATCGAATACCTAAACCCTATGAACCTCTCTCCTATATATCCTAGCCAACCTCGTCTCAAAATCTACTATATCTACATCAGTGTACTATAATCCCTCATACCTAAGATAATGGTGCCTCTGATCTCTAGGTTTATTAGAGAAAAAAAAATAAGAGATGGGAAGAGTGTGTGTGTTGTAGAGAGAAAAGGGAAGAAAACACACACACACACACTTTTTACAAAAGTGAGCTTCACCCCTCCATGGAAGTATGGAGGGGGTATTTATAGTCCTAGTGACACACAACTATCGTAGCTTGTCATTATTAGTCCCTATGTGTCACGCTATAAATAAACTAATGTAATTCCGTGTTTGTCACCATATTTTAAGGCTAACAATCTTCCCCCAATATGTGGACATATACGGAGATTGTTACAATGTTATTAACAAGTACAAAATACAAATTAAAATAATGTCTTTCCAAAGCTGAAGTTGTCTTGTGAGTTCTCTTGGTCTTGAAACTTGTATTCCAGCTTGGATCTTCATTGTCTTTACTTGTTCTGGAACCATTGTAGTATGCATGAACTGGATTAACTTCCCCCCAATTCATGCAGCATGTCTTGAAAAGCTTTCTTCATAGACTCCTTTTTGGCGAAGTTTCTAATATCAATTCCCCCCTAAACCGCAACATCCCTATCTTAAGCAGATTCTGGAACTTTGAAGTAGCTTGAACAATCTTCTACTTGTCATTGACGTGCACAGCGGAATTTTGTAGAAGTCAAACCACACCAACGACCACTGCTTCTTGTCATCAGGGCTTGGTGAATATTCGTTCGGGGAGCATGCGAGAAAATCAGCTTCTATTATTATATTGTTTGCGATTTCCTTCCCCCCCCACAAACCATTCTAATGAAGTAGTATACACTCTTCCCCCCCCACTTGGAGTTTACGATGGTACAATCAAGTCAACTAAGTCCCGGATGTACACATTTCCCCCCATGATGGTTGCGAACTCTCGGAAGCATCATTGTCGTGTACGTCCATATACTCGAGAAGTTCTTGTATAAGCTACAAATCTTGATATATAAAGAATCATACCCTCTTGACTTCAGAAACCGTAGAGGAGATGAGAAAGAATCAAAGTACACTTGGTACTAATCAAGGTCTTGAAATGATGTATCGAAGAACTTTGAAGATTATGCTTTGACTGTGAAGTATCTTTTTCTTGGAATAGCACAAAAAATACTCGTGAGAGAGTGCTGATTCATATCAACCTATTACTCTCTGGAAACTTACCAACTTTATTTCTGTAGGCTATTGTCATGATCCACTTGTGTGAAGTAAACTCGTTATATCAAACTTGAAAATGAAGTAAAATCCCCAAATTTGTTAATTAATTCTCTTGCACTAGTGTTGATTGAAGAACGGTGCAGAAGAAAATCTCTAAGTACCTTATATCCATCAAAAAAAAAAAAAGAAAAAAAAAAAAAACAAAAAAAACAAGTTTAAGAAGTACAACACCTCTTGAAATTTCCAATCGACATCTGCTGTGTGACACTAAAGTACTAAAATCAAAAAAAAACATTCACCATAAAAGTAAACTACTTTAAGTGATAAGTTGTCAGGTCTTCATCACAACACCCTTGACCGCTGGAAACTAGATACGTTCAAGTCTTAATCATAAATGTATACGTTCAAGCAAGTCATCAATCGATAGAAAATAGAAGGAAGTCTCGATGATGAAATAAGTAGACGCCTCTGTGAAATTCAACTTTAATCGCAAATAAGGGATACCAAATCTACTCCGTGATCACATGTCATCGTAATCCGAATCTTAGGCCATTTTGTCTTTTAAGTGAATCTTGCTTCAGGATCGTTTTGGATTAAGTGGTTGTTGTTTGTGTGGTGTGTTGTTATGGGTTGATTGTGTTTTATGAGTTTGATTCTTGAGTGTGGTGTTTGTTTGTTGTTCTGTGTTTTGATTATAATATTACCAATTCGGTCAATGCCCAAATAGTCGGTCAATGACCACATGATGCGCGGATCGACCTATTTTTTCACTGGTCAAAAAGCAATGACTTTGAGTCTCTCTCAGCAATGATACCTCTATCAAAACGAAAACTATATTGTCAAAAAGCAATGAATAAAAAAATTTAGGGAACTGTAACGTTTAGTCAAACGCATTGTATGTCTTTCAAAACGCAACCTGCAATCAAAACGCAATGAACTTGAATCAAAACGCAATGGACTTGGTCAAAAGCAACGATTTTGGATCAAAACGCTACGAGTCTGGTCAAAAAGCTACGATTCTTGGTCAAAGCAAAAAAGTCTTGGTCAATCGTAAGTGTCTAAACGCAATTGGTCAAAACGCAACCAGTCTTGGTCAAAACGCAACAATTGTTGGTCAAAACGCAGCGAATGTTGAGAATCAAAACGCAATGACACCGATCAAAACGCAATGACTTTAGTCAAAACGCAATGAATCTAGTCAAAACGCAACGACGAACACTTCTTCAGATAGTCAAAACGCAGCCAAGAAAAAATCTTCAAACTTTCTTGTAAGCTACGAAATGATGTTAAAACCACGCGCTTCGCTATGATGACAAGGAAGTGATCTAAGCCCAAAAGTACAAATCTTTAACACTTTTAACCACAAACAAAGATCAAATCTTGATTTTTCTTGCCATTTTTTCGAACCAAAAAAAATAAACAAACCAAGCCACGAATTTGATCTTGTTTAACCACAATAATCAGTAGATAAACAACACGGATTCCCCCTATGCTCTGGTGCCAATTGTTATCACGATTCACCCTTATAACACAAGATCCGGAGGCTTGGTAAAATGGAAAAGAAAAGTATCCATATTATTAGAGAGAAAAAGATAAGAGATGGGAAGAGTGTGTGTGTTGTAGAGAGAAAAGGGAAGAAAACACACACACACACTTTTTACAAAAGTGAGCTTCACCCCTCCATGGAAGTATGGAGGGGGTATTTATAGTCCTAGTAACACACAACTATCGTAGCTTGTCATTATTAGTCCCTATGTGTCACGCTATAAATAAACTAATGTAATTCCGTGTTTGTCACCATATTTTAAGGCTAACACCTGGTACCTAAGGAATGGGTGCCTCTGATCACGTAGTGGTAAAGGTGCCATATCTGCAAAATCAACGAGATCAGTACACATATTTTTAAAATTTAAACATTTTGTTCTAAGGGTAGATATGGCGTCTTCATAAATGGATACGCCGTATAGAGATTTATCTAGTCAATACGTCATATAGATAAAAATTAATACGGCGTATGGGAATAAAAACGCAGGATCTTTTTCAGATCAATACGCCGTATTCATTTTACTGAATACGTCATATTGAGGTTTTTAAATTAGGTAAAATTGAGTCAATACGTCGTATCCGTTTGAGTGGATACGCCGTGCTCGTCGCACGCGCGACTCGAGCGTCTCTAAATGAAATGGGTTTTCCCTTTCTACCCATTTTGACCCATTCACAATTCTCAAAAACTCTCAATCATATGCAGGGGATAAGAGTGGTCCTAAATAAGCCTAGGAGAATTGGTTATAACCTCACAAAGACCTAAAATCGAAACCCTAAACCTAACCCTAATTCTAATTCAATTCGAAATCAAAAATCAAAAGGATAAAAGGGGGAAAAAATATTACCGTACGATTGTGATAAAGTAGAGGATGATACGATCGCAAAACAATAAGATATATCTCTTTAGGAATTTTTTGTAGTAAAAGCTTTTTGTTTGAGGGAGTTGAAAAATGTTAGGAATAAATTCCTTCTTGAAGTTACTGCTTGTAGTTAACCCATAACACTTTTCACTTCTCATGGATACAAGAAAATTAAGCCTCGCGCCTAGAAATAGAAGGAAATTAGAAGAAGTTTAGAGAGAGAAACTAGAGAGAGAAAAAGAATGGAATGGTTGATTACTAGAGAAAACTTACAATGAGAACCAACACCATTTTCCATGATGGAAAATGGTATATATACCCTACACAACTACATGGTGCATGTGGGCTTTTACTTGGGTCGGGCTCGGGATTGACTTGGGCTTTTAGCCCGATACACATACAATATTAGCTTACATTTATGAGCCCGTTTACCCTTCTAGCCTATTACAACGTATAATTAATTAAGTGACCGAGACCTAATATAATGAACGAATTTCCTTGTTCGACTCAATATTTTGAGGCTAACAATCTCCCCCAAAATGAGTTCATTGTGACACTCCTTCATGAGATCAATGAGATTGTTTTTGTCGTTAAGCTCTTATGATCTTTGTCTCTGTCTACGTTGTAGGCTTGTTCCTTCATGCATTGTGATCTTTGATCTTGAGCCTTTGTCATTGTCTTTAGACTTTGTCTTTTTCGTCCGAGATCTTTAAATCTTTATCCTTCCGTCTTTATCGTCTTTTCCACCTTGCGATCTTGTGTCTTGACCAACATGCTCATACTTTGCATCATCTTGAAAGCTTGCTAACAATCTCCCTTGATAGTCTTGATATCTTTGAAGGAAGATCTTGTATATCAGAGTTTGTGTGGAAGTCTTTGTCTTTAATTCTTGAGCTTTCATGATTCTTGAATCTTGATGCTTATAGAATGTCTTTGTAGTTTGAGCATGAGCATGTGGTAATGAATTAGACTCTGCTAGAATGAGGCTGTAACACCATCGTTTGTACCTGCATTTTAATGTTAGTAATAAACAACAAATATGGACGAATATGGCTTTGTCATTCGTTGAGATTCGGTTGCATTAAACTTCGGTTCTGTGAGGACCGTTTTATAGTGTAAATACTGTACCTATGATCAGGTAGGTTCAATTTGGAAGAACCTCATTGACAAGGTTTCTAACTTAAAGTGTTAGATCCTCTAACGCATATGCATTAGATTCACTATACTTGCTTGTTCTTAATACTGGAATGTCTCAAAGCAGACAACACGATATGAGTAAATCACATAGTTAAACAACACGCTAGTATAGTGTGAATCGAGATAGTTACTATCTTCTGATTAAGTCATCTATCTTCATTTTACTGAAGCTTTTGATTCACATTGAATCGCTACCATCAATTCTTTCCAGGTAACACAATTCGATTCATAAAGAATCTCGACAGATCGCTTTCCAATAGCTTGTTGGAATGTTGGCTCAAGCAGAATTTCTATCTTCATTGTGAATACATAAGTATCCACTTAGATGTTCTGGAACAATCACCATGATAAATTCGAAGGACTCCCCTTTTTGGGTTAACCAGCTTTGAACTTATTGTTGTTCAACAATTGTTAGAAAGTAATGTGTATCTAATTGAGATTTATTTTATTGATCTCTTTGCTCAAGACTCCGATAAGGTGTGTTTGTTTAGTAGTCGAATGCTTAGTAACTGCGCACTCTATTCTAATATAAACTAACTCGAGTGAGAAAGACAATAGAAGTCGCGTGTATCTCCGTGACCAAATGAGACAAGTTTCTGTTTAATGTACAGAAAACTCTATATAGCTATGAAGTTGTGCGCAATTGCCATCACTAGGTCCATGATTCGTCTTCATAATAAATTCATCTTTGTGAAATCCGCTAGATTAGGTATTGACCCCGGTTTCTACCTAAGGTGTAAGGAGGGCTTCGTTTTAGACCCTATATCCATACATTTCTTTTTTAATTCTTCAACACCTTCAATTGCTTCCCAAAACGGTCAATACTAAACTTGTTTGTGCACACACACTCCAGTGTTATGCGTGTAGCGCGCGACAGAGCGTGAGCGTGTGCCTATATCGATTCCCATATAACTCATTCATCTCCACCATAACCTAAGACTTAATATTTCTAACTATTGGAGTGGTCCTTTAGGTAGATCCTTCCGATTCGGTTGGATCATAGGACAAAATGCCTATCCCTTACCACGTTATTACTTTATAATTCGTGGAATAAGATGTTGTAGGGTATGAGATCGTAACCATAAAACCTTTTCAGAAGAGTATCAAGCACTTTGAGTCGATAAGATCACTTATTATTTTCAAGATCACATTTTAAATACATTTCTCCCCTTATTTTAAATAATAATTCACTTAGTTTTTGAAATACTTTGTGATTTAAATTTGTCATGAAAATTCCGTGGGGAAAACTTTTACTTAGCATGAATTACATGGAACATAAACTTGCTCCCCCTCGATTTTACATATGTTTGACACCAAAAACAATGATACCAAGTTGTAAAATGAATATAAAATTGAGGGTTAGCATTGTTGAGCACACAATTTTGAAAGATTATGAATTGTCATTGAAGAATTCTTGAAAAATTGTGCTCAACCACTTAATTATCTTATAACAATCAATCTATTTAATAGTCATTATTATTTCTTAGATGTTATTAAGACCTTTTATAATGTGTTGAATACATAAGAATTGTCATGTTATGATGTATCCAACAATCATTAAAAACATTGTTTTTCGAAAAACTCCCCCTCAAACATTAACTCATTTAAAAATGACACCAAATGTAGAATAATTGTCTTGTAAAAAAATATGAGGGAAGGAGTGTTGAACATATAATTTTGAAAGATTTTGAATCGTCAATGAGAAATTCTTGAAAAATTGTGTTCAACTTTTTGAAAAATCAAATGTTAGAAGACTTCTCTTCTAACGCTAAGGATAAGAGCACTTATGCGTACACTCTCCTTTTTTGTTCGGGTCTGAGTTGCAATCTGAGATTGATTACAAGTCATAGAGAAAAATAGAAATGACATGTTTTGAAAGCATATGAAATTCCTATTCAAACTTCATTTACACGCCTGTTATAACACCCCATGTTTTAGGACAATGTACGACGTTGATAAAGTCGCTATTTATTTTTTTTGTATTGTACGCGTTTGTTTTTAATGGAAATCGTTAAGTTAAATCGCGTAAGCAAGAAATAATCAGTTAACGTAAACGGGCATCAAGCAAATTATTGTTTACGTCAAACAAGGGTTAAGTAATTATTTTGAGGATAATTATTAACATTACACAAGTTATTTTATCGGATACGTGAAAGTGTTTACGTTTCGCGATAAATGACAATTAGGTTTTCCCGGAAACCCTAAAAATTAACGTACGCTTCAACAAATACCTACGTTTATATACAATGATCGAAGTTTATAAAACTTTATGCATATGTATATATATATACACGTTTCATATGTTTATACAAGATAACAAATACTTTACAAAATAACCAAGACTTTACAAGTAAACTTTTATATAAAAACTACACTTTACATTTTTATATAAAACTTTCACTTACACTTTTCTTTATAAAAACACAAGTAAACATTATATAAAAGAAATTAAACTAGAAAACACTAACCCTTGATTTCATGGGATGATTCCCATTAGGAGGAACACATAAACATAAGCTTTAAAGCCCTTGAAACCCTCCTTTTTGGTCCCCTTGTCCCCTTGAATCCCACGGCACACACACCCCCCCCCCTTTGAATTTCTTGGTCAAACTTTGCAAGTAAATATCTTATAACCTCTTCCTATATATATCATGCATGCATAAGAAAGTTTACTTACTCTTTTACTTAAGAAAAATTCATTTCTTTCCTCCCTTTCTCTCCTAAAAGCCACGGCATTATTAAGCCACCCAAACAAATCATACAAAATTTTTCTACAATCCATACAAGCCTATACACATCAATCCTAAGACACACTAAGGTGTTTACAAGCATTGGTTCTTCATTTGCAAGGATTTAAGAAGAAAAGGGAAGATTAGGGTTTCAAACCTAATCTAGGGTTTATAAGCTTGTAAGCTTTGGTTTTGAATCTAAACACGGGTTTAGCACTTATTTCTCATCTCATACATCATCCCTAAGGTCTTCATAATTCCTTCATACTTTTTATTATCATTATTTTATGTGTAATATGTTATTTATGACTAAATCACCACTAAGGACTTTTTAGGTTTAGCATTTATTTCTCATCTCATACATCCTTGCTAAGGTCTTCCTAATTCCTTCATACTTTTTATTATCGTTATTTTATGTGTAATATGTTATTTATGGCTAAATCGCCACTAAGGACTTTTTAATATGTAAAATGAGTTTTCACTTATGTTTATGAATTTATGCACTTATTCTT